>CACRXK020007046.1:0-23704 GCA_902702795.2 Paramuricea clavata
TCAAACGAGATGCCTAGGACAAGCAACTACTAAAATGCCCGTGAGTTTAAAGAAGCGTGGCATAGTTTAGACAAACAAACATTTAACCGTCACATTGACATCCCTACAATTTACTTACAACTGAAACGCTCTCACAAATCTCCTAATTCATCTTCATTAACCTTTAACCCACCCTCAACTTCCTTCCTTACACCGTCTCATGATAACAATAATCACCCGCATTCGATAGTAACTAATGGCAACCAACATATTGAAATCCATCAACCAATCAGACATTCCCACAGACTTCAACAACGTCAACAACAGCGCGAAAATTCAAATGATCAATCTTTCTGATGAAGGCTCGAAGTACCGAGTCGAAAGCTCAAAACAAATAATTACAATCCGGAGAACACTGTATAATTTTGTAAAAATTATAGTTTAATATATATATATATATATATATATATATATATATATATATATATATATATATATATATATATATATATATATATATATATATATATATATAGAGAGAGAGAGATATATATATATATATATATATATATATATATATATATATATATATATATATATATATATATATATATATATATATATATATATATATATATATATATATATATATATATATATATATATATATATATAATAATTTAATATTTTAATACAATTTTTTAATTGAATAAGTTGCTACTTTAAGTTTCATGCAACAAGCAATCATCAGGCAACATATTAATACGGTTAAGTTGTTGCGTTTTACTACTCGCAATGTTTGCTGACGCGTGTTCGTTTGAATCGTCCCGCGTGGAATCTGCGCGCATGCACGCATTTCATGAAAATTTCGCTACGTTTATTTAAATTAGACCTAGAATTATAACTACGGAGTATTTGCAATTTCTCTTCTAAACATAAATTGCAACAATTTCCACCGGCTTTGATTGAACTTGCTCGGGATAAGATGGACCACTTGATATTAAATTGTTCTCTATTTAGTTTTAATTTCCAAACATGTTTGGAAAGTTCAGTTTCATTCTCGTATTTAATATCATTGAATGATTTCTTGTGATTTCTGTATCTCTCCTTAAATGTTGTCGCTGTCATACCAATGTAGGTTTTTATATCGTTGTTGTCTTTCGTTTTTACTTCGGCTTGATAAACTAAATCTTTCGTCAAGCACATGTTGTTAAGCGGGCATTCGTTTACATTTCTGCAGTTACAAAGTTTTTCAATGTTGTTCAATGGTATCACTGCCGAGGTAAACTACAAAACTGTTAACTTCCTCGATGTTACGCTTAATCTTACTAATGAGTCATACAAGCCCTACAGAAAACCAAATAACGACCCACTGTACATTCACAAAGAGTCCAACCATCCACCATCAATCACCAAACAACTCCCAGCAGCAATCAACCGCAGAATCGCGTCATTATCATCCGACAAAAAAACCTTTGATTCTGTTGCTTCCACTTACGACTACGCCCTGAAGCAGAGTAATTACAACACCAAACTTCAATACTCAGCTGCTGAAACAACGTCTACAACCGAAAGTCGATCGCAAAACGAGAAACATAAACGCACAAGAAGAATTATCTGGTTCAACCCGCCGTACAGTAAAAACGTACGAACCAATGTCGCCCGAGATTTCTTGAAATTAATCGACAAACATTTTCCCAAAACATCACCCCTTCATAAGATCTTCAACCGAAACACGATCAAAGTTAGCTATAGCTGTATGAATAATGTAAAGAGTGTCATATCGAGACATAACAAACGCGTATTGAGAGAATCTAAATCCAAAGAATCTACCAACGATAACAACATTGAAAAACTTTGTAACTGCAGAAATGTAAACGAATGCCCGCTTAACAACATGTGCTTGACGAAAGATTTAGTTTATCAAGCCGAGGTAAAAACGAAAGACAACAACGATATAAAATCCTACATTGGTATGACAGCGACAACATTTAAGGAGAGATACAGAAATCACAAGAAATCATTCAATGATATCAAATACGAGAATGAAACTGAACTTTCTAAACATGTTTGGAAACTAAAACTAAATAGAAAACAATTTAATATCAAGTGGTCCATCTTATCCCGAGCAAGTTCAATCAAAGCCGGTGGAAATAGTTGCAATTTATGTTTAGAAGAGAAATTGCAAATACTCCGTAGTTATAATTCTCGGTCTAATTTAAATAAACGTAGCGAAATTTTCATGAAATGCGTGCATGCGCGCAGATTCCACGCGGGACGATTCAAACGAACACGCGTCAGCAAACATTACGAGTAGTAAAACGCAACAACTTAACCGTATTAATATGTTGCCTGATGATTGCTTGTTGCATGAAACTTAAAGTAGCAGCTTATTCAATTGAAAAATTGTATTAAAATATTAAATTATTATTATATGCTCTACAATTGTCTTGTATTGAGCACTCTTTATTCTTAAAAACGGGAAATTACTTTATGAAATTATATATATATATATGGATGAAAAACACAGGCGACGAAACGGTTATGCCGCCCCTGATCTATGTTTCTTGCGCGTACTCCACCCATATTTATATTTATATTCGATCAGGCGTCTTTGGTTTTCCCCCTTCCAAATAAAGAAAAAACTGTTCAGGTTTATTAATTGGTCTTGGACTGCTGTGCCCTCCTAATTCGAATCTATAAATATGCATTTCGTATACTAGTTACATCTTGCATAATTTCCCTCGTCTGCGAGCTTTTGAAAACTGGCACAACTAGAACAAGTTTAAAAAGGTACATATGTTTAATGTGTACAAATTTGGAGCGCACGCTTTACACATATTTAAAATTATAATATAGTCATTCACCGTATATGAGCTGTTCTGCAATCTGATTGGTTGAATTACTCGCCATATATCAGCTCATATACGGCGCGCGAGCAGCGAAAAACAAGATGGCGGTCCAAAAACTACATGAGTTTTGCGAAGCAGAAAAAAGGAAAATGTTCGCTTTGAGAAAGATAATAGTATAAGGAAAAACTCTCTAAAAAATTTGACAGGTTAGCAAAATACATGATTTATTACATAGAAATTAGTTTAAATACAAGTTTTTTAAAGAATTAATACCGAAACAACAGCGAAAAAAACATGTTCATTGAGAATATAAATTGTTCAGAAAACTTTGCAACGAAAGACAAATATATGAATTTGCAGTCAACAAGCACTTACTATACTACCAAACATCTGTATAATATATCTGAGCTTTTCTGTAAGATATACCGGTTCGGTTCTAAAACCATTTCTTTCACTTCATCTTCGAGTTGTAAAATAAAAGTATTTGAAATTTTCAAGGTCAAGCGGTTTTTGGCCGAACAAATTGTCAAGACATTGTAACAGAGGATAATTAATTATTGCTTCAGTTAATGGCTATTAGACTATACCGAGTCGGCTATCAGCCATGTATGACGAGAGCGAATGGTATAATTGCTAAATATATCAACTATATAGATTATATAGTTAAATGCTATAGAAAACGTCTTTTGTTTCGTTTGAGAATCACTTCAATCACGTGCGAATCATGTTCGTCTTCATTTGAACGAAGAGAGCAAAGTTGTGGTGTTTCAGTGTAATCGTTTCCCCCAGGTGAACAACCTACCCCAAGCATTTGCACAATGCGACAATACGAGGTTTAGATATAATAGCTATATCCAAATCAGACCGGGAGAGAACCGGCTTTTTTACTGAAGCATACTTTTTGCGTCTTATTTTCCCATGTCGTGTTAAAAAATACAAAGGCATTAATCTGTAAATTATTTTAAACAAATAATATTAATATAGCAAAAAAGCTGGGGTTTTCATTTCTTGCATTGGGTAGCTTCCCCAAACTTTTTCAAATTTTAATGCCTAGCCCGCTGGTCATGCAGTAGTAGGTCCTTTTTCCTTTAACGCCAGGATGCTGCTACCCTATTAAAGCAATTATCATCGTTAGCACGCACTGGAGTGTAAACTTGGAATCAGGGCGAAGGGAGAGGGCGTGGAAACGGCAATACATCGAGCGTCCCCATCCGTGATGCGGGCTTCGCGGGGGGTAAGACGTCCTAATTGTAATCAAATATGGCGACGCGTATAAGACCCATCGTAAGGTATGCTATAATAAAAACTATTGCTTTATAAAATATTACTTGTGTAAAATTTATATGTTTTTGTTACTTTTAGCTATTATAAGAAACTTAAAGATAAGATTTAAGTAACGAAAAACTTTATCTCGGGTGTTATTTTATTTCTATACTCTGTTTAATTTGGTGTTTAATTTAAGAAATGGCCTTCGAAATGTTGTACTGTAAGAGAGTGTTCGCGCGCACTGCTTCCTGATAAAAAACCAATGATTTCCAAAGCCTAAATTATAATTTGTTATTAAGTAATGATGAAAACCTTTGCGTCGACAAAAATATAGGGTGAGCAAACATGAGACAGATAGGTTTTGAACCTTTCAAAGTTCGATGTCGAATTGACAATTGAAATAGTACCAAACTCCAACCTCGAATATGCAACTTTATCCTGTATATTTTTGTCAATTTTGTTTACTGGCCTTTGTTAAATTCACTTGCAATGGCTCGACATAAGTTACACCATACAAACTGAGCAGAGCCCATGAAAAAGCTATCCACACCCCTACAGTCATTCAGCTTCCTTGCTATTTAGAAGTGGTTGCCCATTAGTTGAAGAAGAATTGCTATTGTATGCGCTTGTTTGCACTTCCTTTCCTGAAAAAGGCTACAATATTAAGGCTAAATAGCAGAGAAATACGACCCAATAATCCATGCTATTAAAAGTATCTATCAAATTAACTTCAAAAATCATGATTTGAGGAATGATATCTGTTCAGGCAACCCATAATTTAGTGACAGGTCTTGGCAAGGTGAAAGCTGAAAGGAACACTTAAGATGGGTGTACTACAGAACTATATCGACTGAAGTTTTGGAAACATTTAACTAAATTTTGAAGGATCGACTCACAAACTGTGATTCAGTATTATGCGATTTTACACTTTTCTGGAGAAGTTATGGCTCTGTTAGTGCCATTTCTTTCATTCTTTATATATCTTGCTTTTAAGCATTGCTCACTTAGAAAATCTTTCAATTCCTTAATCTCATCAAATGATACTGAATCACAGTTTGCAAGGCCCCGTTTACATGAGACCAGGATGAAACCAAACTGGAATGAAAATTGAAATTGTCAACATGTTTACATGAGACCGAAAATCACAAAATTTTGTGAAAATCACAAAATTTTCAATTTATTCCCTTTGCCAGGCAATTTTCTTTTTTAGATGGCTTTTGTTAGCATGTGTTGTTCACTTGCTCCAATGTCAAGGTTACATCCGAGACCGGTCTAAAATGTATTTGTGTTTACATTGATTCCAGTCTGAACTGATTCATGCCAGTCTGAAGTCAGTCGGCTTGCATGGTCCAGCAGGCGAAATTACTTGAGACTGGTCCGAGATATTTTTATCCTGGTCTCATGTAAACATCTGTTATATATAATATTGTGACTGAAACGAAATTGTCCCGGTTTGAGTTCGTTCCAGTCTCATGTGAACGGGACCTAATAAAACCCTTCAAAATTTGGCTAAATTTTCCAAAACTTCAGTCAATATAGTTTTGTAGTACACCCATCCTAAGACCTGTCACTAAATTATGGGTTGCATGATAGATATAATTCCTCAAATCATGATTTTTGAAGTTAATTTGATAAATATTTTTAATTGCATGGATTATTGGGTCTGTGCTATTTAGCTTTAATATTGTAGCCTTTTTTCAGGAAAGGAAGTGCAAACAAGCGCATACAATACTAGCAATTCTTCTTCAACTAATGGGCAACAACTTCTAAATAGGAAGGAAGCTGAATGACTGTAGGGGTATGGAAAGCTTTTTCATGGGCTCTGCTCAGTTTGTATGTTGTAACTTATGTCGAGCCATTGCAAGTGAATTTAAATAAACAAAGGCCAGTAAACAAAATTAACAAAAATACCGGGTGTCCCCAAAAAAAGTACTCCGGTTTGATTTATAATAACTTCTAAACAATTAAAGCTATGACTAATTACTTGCATTAAATAGAGGAAGGGCTAACTTAGATTTTGATATATTACAGTTGTGTTTTACTTAAAAATTCACGGAGATATTAATGTTCAAAATCGGGAGCATATTTTGGTATGTGTCTAAAATTAGCGAAAATCGGCATATCAAATATTAACCCCAGCGTTTGTTTGCTTAATGACATATCAGGCTAACTGGTATTTCAGCGAATTGTCGTTAGGGTTTGTAAGGGATATGGCGTAGATTTAGACATCTTACATGTAAGTCTTAGCTCATTGTTTCCTGAAATATGAACGTTCAAAATTATGAAAGTATTTAATAGGTCTTTGGCTTTGCAAACTTAAAGGTACATGAAAGACCTTGAAGGCAGGGGCTTAAATTTTTCTTAAATAGCCTAATTTTTTTATGCTTTACATGGGTTCAAAACAAAGTTGATTATTTCCCGGTTAGAGCAGGATGAATATTATTATTAAATGAAGGAAATAATATTGCTTTTTGCAAATACACATCACAGTATCAACGCTACTATTTTTTTACGTTTTGTTCCAAAAATGTTGGATGTCTCTGGGGAGTTGCTTGTTATGTCTTTAATTATGGAGTTGTATAGTTTGATCGTGTTTCATTCTCAGTTTATTCTGAACTTGCCAAGATTAAGAAAGGCAAAAGAGTTTGGGTGTTCTTAACACGATTTCAGAACGTTGCAGAAGTTAGAAAATTCATTCAATGTGAAGTTAGAAAATTCACAATTCCATTGTGACAGCATGCCCTAATTCAGAACTACGAACGATCCATGACGATCCTTCGCGATGCAGTGCATGGTCTCATGAAATAAGGAAACGTATTCGTGCTGGGAACACATGCGGATTTCGGACGAATAAATCTTGCTTTTATTTTGTAGATAATAATACTTTGTTTCATAATAAACGATTTGTCAAGTGTCATTTATTTACTGGTAATAGTGCATGTTTCAGTCGGGCAAATCTTGATTAATATTTGATACGCCGTTTTTTGCATATTTCAGACACATCCAGAAATATGCTCCCGATTTTAAACATTAATATCTCTGTGAACTTTTTAGTGAAATACAACTGTAATATATCAAAATCTAAGTTAGTCATTCCTCTATTTGATGCAAGTTATTTCTCATTAAAAGCTTTACTTGTTTAGAAGTTATTAGGAATCAAACCGGAGTACTTTTTTGGGGGACACCAGGTATATACACGATAAAGTTGCACATTTCAGCTTGGAGTTTGGTACTATTTCAACTGTCAATTCGACACCGAACTTTGAAAGGTTCAAAACCTATCAGTCTCATGTTTTCTCCCTCTATAATTGTGTCTACGCAAAGGTTTTCATCATAACTTAATAACAAATTATAATTTAGGTTTTGGAAATCATCGGTTTTTTATCAGGAAGCAGTGCGCGCTAACACTCTCTTACAACATTTCGACGGCCATTTTTAAACACCAAATTAAACAGAGTATAGAAAAAAATAACAGCCGAAATAAAATTTTCCGTTACTTAAATCTTATCTTTAAGTTTCTTATAATAGCTAAAAGTAACAAAAACATATAAATTTTACACAAGTAATATTTTATAAAGCAATAGTTTCAGCATATACCTTCTGATGGGTCATATACGCGTCGCCATATTTGTTTACAATTATAGAACGTCTTACCCCCCGCGAAGCCCGCATCACGGATGGGGACGCTCGATGTATTGCCATTTCCGCGCCCTATTTCGCAACGAAACTTTGGAATGTTACTAATTTTGTGATGCTCTTTCAAGGTGTGATGAAATTGTTGTCTAGACTTGTTTAGATCAAAATTTAGTCTATTACGCAAATGGTCAATTAATGCAATGTGCAATATTAAATCTTTTGTTCTGATCATTATTCAATATCCCGTAACCTTATAGGTGACTATAGCGGCAATACATATAGTTTCAGTGTTAGGAAAAAAATACGTCGTTAAAGTAGATCAAATTTAATGTGTAGTTTCATGTTGAAAATGGAACACGAGTCACAAAGAAATCTAACCATTGATATTAATTGTGTTGCAATTCTCACTGACTATAATATTTTATCATTTACGTCACAATTCTATGTTTTGTCAACCGCGCGTCAAGTGTACTGACTTCCCGACCAAGGGCCTAATCTCGAAACGTCGAATTTCTCCTCCTATTTTCAGCGAGTTGCTTCCCCACAACGAAAGTTTTGCTATACCTACATTTTTCTTTTCGTTTATTTTTCTTCTTAAACTGGAGAAACGTTACTTCTAAACTTTCGACTCGATTTTGTATTTTTTTTACGTATAGCCGTCGGAGCGGGCAACAATGATATTTTCACTTATTCCCCACTGCAAGATTCATTCATTTGTCTTTATATATATAGCGTTTATCTAAGCCCATGCAAGTGACAAAAAATAGACTAATCACATTGTAGTAAGCACTAGCTATAATTACGACAAACATAATGTTGAACCTTTTACCTGTATAACAGCCATAAACTTCAAGTCTCATGGACACATGGCTATGCCAAGATCTTGGGTGTATGCGAATATTACGGGCAGTTATTGCAGGAGAAAAAGAATTTGTAACGATAGACTGCTGGTCGTTATTTCCACTGAATACCTGTTTATGAAAGAATTGATAAAAAGTAGTAACTTAAATTGCGCAAAATATGAAAGTCATTCTACTTTGCTAGTTATTCATTGAATCCTAATTTGCCAAGCAAAATTACATAACCTTTAAAGTATATTTTCTTAAAACACTCTGCTAAACTTAGTAATGATCAACGGCCAGGCCAGAATTTCGTTGCCTGCATGTATGAAAAAGTCCGGTACACGGTTTCCGGAAATTAGGCCAAATGAGATTATTTTGAATGTCATAAACTTTCTCGTTTATATTCATTAATATTATAATATTCATTATTTCCACTTCTGTGCGTAATACAAAATGACTGAAAATTAAAAACTTCGCAAGGCTATATTATCTGCATTTTACAACATTTCGCAACGAAACTTTGGAATATTACTAAATTTGTGATGCTCTTTCAAGCTGTGATGAATTAATTTTTGTTTAGTC
Organism: Paramuricea clavata; assembly: GCA_902702795.2. Classification (NCBI taxonomy): domain Eukaryota; kingdom Metazoa; phylum Cnidaria; class Anthozoa; order Malacalcyonacea; family Plexauridae; genus Paramuricea; species Paramuricea clavata. The sequence goes on from CACRXK020007046.1 coordinate 9,158, forward strand.
TAGTTAAGATCAAAATTTTGGAAAAGTGGTAACCGTTTCCCGTTTGTAATCTAAAATGACTGAAAATTGCAAATTTCGCAAGGCTATATTATCCGCATTTTACAACATTTTGCAACGAAACTTTGGAATATTACTAATTTTGTGATGCTCTTTCATGCTCTGATGGAATTTTGTCTAGACTTGTTGAGATCAAACTTTTAGTTAATTGGGGAATGGTCCATTGGTTGAGCACCATCCAGTAATTATGAATTCGAAGGTCACGGATTCGAAATGCGGCCAGGGTTGGAAAGTATTAGGGAGTTTAAGCTTCACGTTTCCGAGAACGGCAAACGCCAGGTTCGAACTTTCTTGGCAAAAGTTTCGTTGAACGTTTTCGTTTCATATTTACTTTCTTGTGTCGAAAGTATAATCATGAATTGCAGTTTTAAAACTGCAAGTTTATTTACTCCTTAATGCCTGATGCCGTAAAATTTTTCTTCCCCGGGCGTTTGCCGTTTGCCGTATAACGTATAACGCGAAGCTTAAGCTCTCTATTTTCTGCTTGCGCGGTCAGGAAATTATGAAACATTTCACTCCAGAACATTTTCTCCTTGCACGTACAACGTTCAAAAACTACAATTATTATTTCTAACCTCAACAACACCATTAATTTCGTAAGGCTCAGGAGCATTTCCATTGGAACCATAAGACACCGAATAAGTTATCACCCATTGCCCATAGTTATCTCCCCGACCTTGTGTGGCAATCGCTGTGACAACCCCTTCTCTGCCAAGATCAACTTGAATCCATTCGTTCACATTACTCCATTTGGCTGACCAAGACGTCGCGCCATTCAACCGTCCTTTTTTTGTTGATAAAGTTGGATGGTGAATACTTGAAGCCGTTATCTGGGAGTCTTGAATCATTCCATTCTGCATTCCAAATGCCGCTTCACCGAGCGTGCACGGTCCTACACGTGTTACAAATGTATTATAACTTCATGCCAATTACCACCAAAGTATATTGTACCTCCCAAAGCTAGTTTTTCGCAAGAAAGTATGAAAGGAGAGTGGTCAATGATAAAATAATAATAGACAATTACTATTATAGACTAATTTTTGACTGACTAGGCAAGGAGATGCGCGAATAAGTCACCACAGCTAGAAAGAGCATACTAAAATTGAGTAATATTGCAAAGTCTAGTTGCGAAATGTTGTAAAATATGGAAAATATAAGCTTGCAAAATTTGTAAATATTGTATACTTTTGTATTGCGTGCGGGGATTGCTACCATTTTCGGCCCTGCAAATGTGGTAGCAAATTTCGCACGCAATACAAAATATACAAAACTTGCAACATTTCGCAACCAAACTTTGCAATTTTACTTTTAGTATGCTCTTTCTGGGAATATACTTTTTTGCCAAGATAAAAATTAGTTTATAATGGGAATTGTCTATTAAAGTACGAGAATTGGTGAAAATATTGAATATAAAAAGAGAATCGGGCTCGAGTGCCAGAAAACAGTATACATCGTGATTTAGCATATACTTGGGAGGTGGACAGTGTTTTTCACGTATTGGTCTCTTCGGTAACTTAACCGACGAATTTGAATTTCTGCAAAACGCAAAGAACGTCACAAAATTTCGTCTAGCATGCTGTAGTGTGTTGAAATATTCTTTGAAACTATTTCTGAATAAAATTAATAAGCTTCTAATAACACTTTTGTTTTTAACTGTGTGCTATTGGGTAGTTATAATACAAATTCTCTATTTTCGACCTACCAACGAAAGTTTCATTATATATCTTTCTATTCGTTTGGACGGGCGTTGAGAAACTTTATATGAAGTACGTGTTCATTATGCTGCGGACTCAAGAACAAACGTTGTCGCGACGTTTTGAGAGAACTGAGTTGTTCTGAAAGAATTTGGTCGTTTTGCACGCTGTTTTGGACGCTTTTTGATTGAGAAAACTTATCATTATTGTCGTTTTTGTATTGCTTTGTTGGTTGGCTTGATCCAAGAAGATTTGACTGTTTTTGAACGGCAAAAATGAGCATAATTTGACTGATTTATTTCAGTGCATGCGACAGTCGTAATATTTTAATTTAGACAGTCTCAGCTTATTCGATCATTTATGTATTGTGTAAGGTTAATATATATGTTTTAGTGTTTCTGTTATTATTTCGCTTTGTAAGTTTATGAATATTTGTCTTTTTAGCGTGAAAATAAAACCGTTGGTAAATACAGTCCCCAAATACAAGTATTGAAGGCGCGTGGGTTGGTCGTCACCGAACATTGCGACGAGGCCCATAGGCGTGAACACCGTTTTTCTTTCTTAAAGTGGAGAAACGTTACTTTTATAAACCTTCGACATTTCATTTTATACATTTATTTACGTAGCCGGTCGCAACGCGCAACAATTTTTCACTTATTCGGCCCGACAAGATGCATTCATTTGTCTTTATACAGCGTTTATTGCTGCGGAGCGAGCGAGCCTGAAGCGAGCGAGCGTAGCAGCAGCCTAATATGTGCAGAGAGGGGGTGTTGAACTTAATTTTATTTAGCGCATGGAATTGTGGTCGTGCGCGCTTTCTATGCGCAGAACACAAATTTTAAACTCGCTTGAGTCTTCGAATTTTTATCGAATTTCTAAAGCTTTTTCAAGTCTAATGTTACGCTTACATTTGTTTTGTACTTTGGCCAATGTCAGTTCTATATTTTTATAAAGTTTTCGTTTCTTAGTGTGATAAATCTGTCTATATAGTTTATATAATGTGGTAAATGCGCCTAGCAGTAGAAGACTTGATATGAAATCTGATCTTAATTTACCTGTATGTCAATGAGACGCACATGTTTAATATCTGTCACCTCTGATTGCCCGTTAACCCCTAGTCTTTGCTACTTCAATCACAGTCTATTAGCTGTGCTTCAATATATATTGCTTCTTCTCAGTTCCATTCACAGCCCACTAGTCGCTGCGAGTAATCACTGTGCTTGATATAATTTTTGCTGTAAATTTACTGTAGTTCTATCTGCTTTTAATGCCCGCAGCAATCCCTACCTTGCAGGTACCCTAGTCTAAAGCCATGAAAGTGGCAAAAAAAATTAGCAAATCACATTATAATAAGCACTAGCTATAAATATAACAATACATAGTGTTGAATCTTTTACCTGTAGAACAGCCATACACTTCAAATCTCATGGATATATGACCATGCCAATCGATTGGTTGAATACGAATATAACGGGCAGTTATTGCAGAAGAAAAGGAATTTGTAACGATCGACTGCTGGTCATTATTTCCACTGAATACCTGTTCATGAAATAGTACACAAAAGGTAGTAACTTGCGCAAAATTTTAAAGTCTTCCAGTTTGTTAGTAACTAAGTCATCAAATCATGATTTGCTAAACAAAATATGATTACGTAAAACACTAGATAAACTTTATAAGGCCTAACAGCGCTTTAATTGAGATTGCTAGACCGACCAGACCAGACCAGACCAGACCAGACCAGAACTTCGTTTCTTACTTTAATTAATGAAGTCGGCCGGGTCCAGGGCTTTCGAAAATTAAGCCAAATCAGATTATATACTGAAAATCATAAGCATACTCGTTTATATTGATTAATATAAACGAGTATAGAACAAAAGTTATTACGAATAAGGAGTGCATAATAGTACTATACAGTTTTTTTATAAATTGTGTGTTAATTTTATGCACTCCTTTTTCGGAATAATATTTTTTCTATATTTGCTGAAATTATCAGCAGGGGAAGGACAAACGAGTATGATTACGACATTAAGTGTAGAGTTCATTGTTTCCAGTTTTCGATGCGACCTGGTAGAGTATCGTGTAGTAACTCGAAAGTCGTGGATTCGAAATCCGACTGGGGGGGGGACAATTTTCTGCTTGCGCGATCTGGAAAATATGAAATATTTCATTCAAGAACATTTTCTCCTTGCGTGTAGTTTTCCTTGGCTTTCCTTAGCCTTCCTTGCCAACGTTCAAAAACCACAATTATTATTTCTAACCTTAAGAACATCATCAATTTTGTGAGGCTCGAACGCACTTCCATTGGAACCATAAAACAATGAATAAGTCTTCACCCATTGGGGATAATTACGCCGACCTTGCGTGCCAATCGCTGTGACAACTCCTTCTCTGCCAATATCAACTTGAATCCATTGGTTCTGGTCATTTCTATCTGCAGACCAGGATGACCGGCCATTCAACCGTCCTTGTGTTGTTGATAGACTTGCATCTGGGACAGTTGAAGCCGCCGTTATCTGGGAGTCCTCAATCCTTCCATTCTGCATTCCAAATGCTGATTCACCTGATTTGCAAGGCCCTACACGTATTACAAATGTATTATAACTTTATGCCAATTACCACCAAAATATATTGAACCTTAAATTTAAATAAATTTAATTAATTTATTTTAATTAATAAATTTAAATTTAATTTAATTTAAAGTGCTACTGTGACGAAAATTCATCATCGAGAAACTTATCTTTTTTGCTAGCAACGACTTTATTATTGCATCAAAAATGCTTGTGCACAATTTCAGGCGAACATGATTAACGACGACGGAGTTACGAGCATTTGAAATGTCCAAAATCGCTGTCCGCCATTAAAATCCGCCATCTTGATTTTATGTTGTCACGAGAGGCTTCTGACGTCATAGTCTCAACATACCACAAGGGCACAAGTAGAATTAGTAAGCAAACGTAGAGCATCGCATACATTTCAAGAACTAAAATGTCAGTTTCGTCGCGATCTAGTAGCGTTTCGGAGTATTTGTGTGAAACAGATTCTCTCGCATCTCAGCTGTTTATATAACATGTACAGCGAATTCAAGCGAACTTGAAAACGAATTTTTGCCATTTGATGATACTATTGCTGGAGCCGCTTGCCTCGCCTGAAGAGGTAGCCGAGTACGAGATCGAGGAAGCTGTAGCAGAGGACGAACGGCCGAAAATATGTTCCAAAATCGTTTTGAAGACCATGTTGATGTATCGTCTTGGTAAGTTTGTATTCTTATTTGCCGGAGTAATAAATTAAAACGCATCTCTGAACTTCTATTTTGCATTATTTAAAAGGTGTGAATGTGGTCATTGCAGTTAATTAACCCTGAAGTATGCTGATGTTATTATTAAACAAGCATTAACATATTGTGCGCGAACATTTATTTAATATTATATATTTTATAGGTTCTTACGCGCAGTTTCCTATACAGACAGCTCGTGGTTTGGTATGAGATTTTACGGGCAGTTCAAGGCATCTCACATTATCGTGTTGTTACAATAAAATATGATCAACATTCCCGAACACTGATCAGCGAGCTTACTCGGAGAGTCGGAGTTTTGAAAAAACAGCTCGATGGTTCATCCTTGTTTGTATCAGTCTTGTTTGCAGTTTTGCCCAACTCGTTTAAAATTTAAACCTATTTTCAATAATATGAGAACGACACTTGTCGCGTGAATTTATAATTCATCTGGACTTACCAGATTATGTAAATATGTAAGTAGCTAAAATATATTCATATTTGACTAAAACGCCTGTCTCTTGTTGTTAGTTGCGCAGGCGCTTTCCTCCAAATAGTAGGCACAGAACCTGGTTTTAGTCGTCGTTGCAAACCATCCAAATGAAATAAACGCTCAAAACAATCCGTTGAAAAATGGTCCGAACAAAATAACAAATCATGCCGTGAATTTGAATTTCCCGCGAGCTTGGATAAAATTTGGCGTGCTTAGTTTGCACAAATCTAACCGATATTCTTCTCAAAGATTCGTCATTTGGGCTCTTATGCAATGATCTACCCGCGTTTTTGTCAGAAGTATTGCTGCAATCTTGTACAACACAACGCGATGAAGGCATGATCGAGTTTTACTATAGTCGCGTATATATTTTTATGTTGCACGCCAAGCATGTGTTGAGACTATGACGTCAAAGACTCCCGAACACTTGAACTTTCCAATATGGCGGATTTTAATGGTGGCCGCCAAAATTTGAACTTCATCGTCGTATAACTCAGACCAAATATGAGATATCATGCTAAGATTTTGCGTGACAGCTTCTTTATACGCATTCTTCACAATCATGGAAAAAAAACAGAAAGGAAAATTTGGTCACAGTAGCACTTTAAATAAATTTACGTGGTATTTCCACAAACAAAACTATTGTATTGCACCTTGTTTTCGCTCACTACACTGGTTTAAATAAATGAATTCGAATACAAAGCCCAGTCGAATTGTAATCAAGACCCAACGTTTCGACATCTAATCACCCCTGAAGTGTCGAAACGTTGGGTCTTGATGACAATTCGACTGGGCTTTGTATTCATTTATTTGAGCCAAAGCAGTGAGCGAAAACATGATTGATATACCTGCATGGTTGCAGTTAACGAACAAACTTTAAATATATTGAACCTCCCAAAGCTAGTTTTTCGCAACAAAATATGAAAGGAGAGGGGTCAACGAGAAAATAATGAAGATTAATTAAAGCAAGGGAATTGGAGAGAAATGTTGAATACAAAAACTGATCGCCGTGCACGAATACCAGAAAAAAATAGACATCGAGAAATAGCCTTTACTTGGGAGGTGGACAGTGTTTTTACGCAGTGGCCTCTCTGTTTATACTTCCGGTTACTTAACCGACGAATTTGTATTTCTGGGAAATGCAAAGAAATCCACAACGTCTTCTTTAGTATTCAGTAGAGTGTTGAAGTATTCTTTAAAACTACTTCTAGTGAATAAAATTAATAAGCTTGTAACAACTCTTTCGTTTACAACTATTGCGGTAGTTGTAACACAAATTCTTTATTTTCGTTTTTTGTTAATTTTGTTTTGTTATCGTATGTGCTAAAACTACAAGTTTCCTTGCACTATTTACGCATACATCGGTGAATAATTGTTAATCATTCGACCGGGTGACGAGTCCGTGCTTTACTGCAATCAGTATTAGCGAGCTTAAGATGCGCTAAATCTACGACGCGGACGTGAAGAAAAACTATAACTACATTCCCACAGTTTCACTACACGGATAAAAAGCATGGCCTCCAATTGGTAAACAAAGTCATAGACACAAGTGAAGCTAAATAAAACTGGATTCCAAACATTAGCAACGATTTTTATGTCACGTCCGCGTCGTATATTTGGTGCATCTTAAGCTCGCTAATACTTCAGGGGGCCATAACGAATCATTCATATCTAGTATCGTTATATATAACATGGCCAGAAATCACGGACATGATTTATTCTACCGCCTTCGTAATTTGCATGTCACGTTGAAATATGGTAAACAGTAAATTATATTACGCGATGCTGTAAATCCCAAAATCAGAGAATATGGTAGGTTATTTGCAACTTGCCTAAGTCGCTGGCTATAAATCAAAGTCTGTCGAAGTATTTAGCGTAATGTTGACTTGCTTTTAGTTAGTGACCATTCTGTATTTTCAGTATTTGTACAGAGGTTAGTTTGCGCGGAATTTGTCTATTTATCTCTATATAAGAATACCTCACTATAGACAGTAGAAACAAACCAAAATGCAGAATAGGCAGTAACTTACACCAGGAAAACACTACACGATATATTTCAACAGACCGTGTTCGAATCCCACCGTGGCCAGGCATATTTTTCAAGCCTGCCCGGTGTGGATGTACACTCAGAGTAACATCACACAAGCGACTACCAATATTCTCTGATTTGGCGACTTAAAGCATGCATCGCATAATATAATTTACTGTTTACTATCGAAGCCATATCATAGAATGAAGATCCATATATAGAAGGGCCACTTACGTCGGAAGCTTTGAAGTTTCTGTCCTCGCGCATGTCCTAATACGCATGTTGGCCGCCATTTTCCTAGCCAGTCAATGACATTTTCTGGCCAATAAACACGCTGTACTGGCTGGCTGCTCCGCCTTCTGGCCAGTAAACTGCATATTTTTGCATAAAAAACGAGGACACGTTGCACCGCTGAGTGGCCCTTCTGTTACTGATCTTTATTCTGTGGCCATATTTCAACGGGTTATGCATTAATGATATGTAAATTAGTAAGGAAGTAGAATAATCATGTCCGTGATTTCTGGCCGTGACAGGGATATACTTGTTCCTTCTTCTGTTTTAAGACAGCCCACGTTCTGATTTGCTTGATTTTGTCAGGTTTTCGTGCTTCTCCAAGGTGTTATTAAAGAATGATTATGGAGAAAGGAATCTGTACTTTCACGTATACATCTGAGTTCCACAAATTACCATTGTTCCAGGTTGGCTAGGGTAATATTTAAGGCAATGGCGCATTCAAATTTTGGGACAGTTAAGCCTCTCTATTCAGTGACCGCATTTAGTGGTTATTTACCATTTATTTCGTTCGTTAATATTCTGCTTTCCTTGTCTCGTTTTAGTTTGTATTGTTGCTAATGATGTTGAAGTATAGGAATGATTTGTTATGTACAATTTATACCAATTTAACGCGAATAAGAAACTCGAAATAACTGATGGATCAAAATTTCGAAGGCAAAGGGGAGGCCTCCAAAAACCAGGACCTTTTTTGACTGGGGAGCCCGAAGCCCCCTCCAACCCCCCTGCTAAACTATTTTGTTGTAGTTTACATTATTCTTTATGCAATGTGGTATATGTATTGTAAATTACCGATCGCCCCTATAGCCACCGCATGTACATGCATTCCTTCTCCGAAGCTTTGTTTTCTGGGCATTGGACAAACATTAAAGATAGCACAATTTTTCGGATAATTTGACTAGGAGTGACAATCCTCCTAGTCGATATATTTAAGTAAACAAAACGACAAATATTAATACGTATATGTTTGAAAATAGTAATGTTTTGGATAATTTGGCTAGGAGGATGGTTGTTCGTATGTATTTATTCATATGTTTGCAAATACTAATCTTTCATGCCAAGAAAAGGGTGGAGCAAAATTATCGCCAACCCTTATGTCGTAAAATTATTCCATAGAGTAATTGGGTACAATCTTGATAATAATACTGTGGCAATGTACATATGTATACATACTGTAGGTATATATATATATATATATATATATATATATATATATATATATATATATATATATATATATATATATATATATATATATATATATATATATATATAATTATTAAGTTGTTCATAGTTGATAGTTCGCATGAGAGGAGGTCCTGGGAAGGAGGTGGGTAAACTTTCAATGTCTTTCTCAGTTTTATTAGCTCCTGACGATTGGCAGTGTAGCTGCCATTATATCGAGTTTGCACCACTCTCGCTCACATTACGTGCCTATATGCATGCTCTATTTTAGATATGGCGGCGCCAAGCTTATCGTATTAGGAAATTCTCTTATTTTAACGGCTTAACACCTTCCTACTAATTCTAGTTTCCTAGGCAACTTAATTGTAGGGAAATAAATATGTCTATGGCGTCACATGTGTCGCATGCACATCTGTTGCAATGTGCATCATGCAATGTGCAATAAAATATTTTGTTCTGATCATTCTGTAACCTTAGGTGACCAGCGGCAGCAGCAGTTGAAGTCACAAAAAATACATCGTTAAAGTAGATAAAGTTAATGTCTAGTTTCATGTTGAAAATGTAACACGAGTCACCATATATGAGATTAGTCATTAATATTAATTCTAGATCTCACGCAGTAATAATTAATATATCATTTAAGTCACAATTCTATTTTTTGTCAGCCGTCAAGTGTAATCAGTGATAGGCACATTTAACCATTGGTTGTCAGCAATTCCAGTTTTATATTATTACAAACATGTAACGTACATTATTTGTATAGATAATAGCATGGTTTCGAAGTCAACGTCATGCACGCGAAGTCAACTTTTACTTTATGTAGCGCGGCGCCCTATTTGTTTTGTTTTGAAACAATCTGTGACCGTTTACTTCTTTAAACTAAACTGCATTAAACTGATTGGTTGATGTTATCATTACAATGTTTTTCCACCAATCAGATAAGTTTGTTACAGATTTTCTCACTCTTGTTACAGATTTTTTCACTGTTGTTAAGGATTTTTGCACTGTTGTTACAGATTTTTGCACTGTTGTTTGGGATTAAATGCACTTAAATCAACCAATCACAGTCGAGTAATATTTCTATGTATATTATTAAAACAATAAAAAGAACGTGCTGACAAATGTTGCATTGTTGCTAACAATGTTGAAGTATGAGAATGACGTTTTATGTACAATTTATACCAATTTAACGCAAATAATAAATTCGAAATAAGGGAAAGTACATTTATTATGCCGAGGGGGGGATGAAGATGTTAAAGGGGGGCACCGGAATATTTTCTGGCATTAAAGGGGGGCTCTGAAAGTTCTCGATATACTGAAGGGGGGGGGGCTCTAAACTTTTCAACGTTTTGGTCTAGCAGGGGCCTGCAGTGTTCACTCCCACCATAGTTAATAATAGAATAGATGGTTTGGAAACTCATTAGAATAACAGTATAAAGCTAATTTATATATATTATAAATTTACTAATGGGCAATGCTGTCCACAAATTTAGTCTAATTTATATGACAATCGATTTGAATATTTTGCGTGCGGTACAAAGGTCACAGACCCACAGCTGTCATTTGTATCAAAGGTCATCTTTGTATTGGCAAAGTGTACACGTGCACATCTCATGACCAATTATCTTTCAGCCAATTAAAATATATCTTTGATGGCATCAAAACATGTAACCAATCATAATTCGGTAAAACCAGTGAAATAGACCAAATACACCTGAAAGAGATCACTTGTTTCAAAGTCTTAACAAAGTAATGTTCCAAAGCTACTGTAACATTTTCCCATCCACCCACCACTTCACCTAAGGGATTACAGAAAACACCTATGGTGAACACTATCATGGAAGAACATTATTATTGGAGATCACTATTACTGGAAATCGCTAACAAAGGAGAACACTATTATTGGAGATAACAGCATCACTGGAATACACTGTCACGGTGCATGATGTATTATATCGTATTATATATATATATATATATATATATATATATATATATATATATATATATATATATATATATATATATATATATATATATATATATATATATAGATTATCATATAAGGGATGAGGTGATATCAGTTTTATCGCTCGAGGGATGATATCACAATTGTCACGAGCGAGCGCAGCGAGCGAGGGACAATTGTGATATCGTCCCGAGAGCGATAAAACTGATATCACCGAATCCCGAGTACGATAACCTATTTATTATATACTTGTACCTTTATCAGGGTTTGACACCCAAAAGTAAACAGTTTTGAAAAAATAGGATCATTTTAGAATTCAAAACAACATCATTTACTGAACAAATATGATTTTAGAAAATAAATAGACCATTCATATAAATAATATACAATTTAAGTCTTTCGTTTTGTATTATCGTTCTTGTTTTCTTCGATAAACTCTCGACATCAACCAACACGAACCTCGAATCGGCCATCTTTGTTTTGACAAGGCGCGAAATTTAGCGGGACAAAAAACGATATCCGGGACAAAAAACGATATCCGGGACAAAAAACGATATCCGGGACAAAAAACGATATCCGGGACGATATCGTTTTTATGTCCCGCTGCTTCCTACCTGATAAAGGTACAAGTATGTGATATATACACTGTAAATTCAGAAGAGTAGTTTTGACCCCTAGGGGTCATTTCCGTCCCTTTGGAAAGAGGGTAGTTTCTACTCCTCGAAAGGGTCGTTTCAACTCCAAGGGTAGTTTTGACTCCACGGAAGGGTCAAAATAACTCTTCGTGGGAATCTTGCGACTCCACATGAGAGTAACATTACTCTTCGAAGGGGCCAATTTGACCCTTCTCGGACAAGGAGACAAGACAATACAGGAGAAAAGACAATATACAAAATGTTGTCAGTTCTTTGAAGATATTCCTTCTTCAAGCATTTTATTTAATAAAGACTATACTAATTATTAGTATAATTGTATAAACAACAGAACAAGACGAAATATATATTAGCCGACGTGTTTGAGACTAAGGTGTCTCTAGTCAGTCTAGTCACTCTAGTGTGAAATCCGGTTTCCTCAATTTCGATACCAACGTTTTGATTGCGTTAATTTTAAATTCTCCACGAGTTCATGGAAACTATATTATAGTCATACAGTGTTTGTTTGTGGAGGCGAAAAAATTCTCACGATGAGCGCGGTTTGACAGACTGGTGCCTAGATTTCCTACCGCACGCGCAAAGCTTTCTGGGATAGCATCATCACACTGACACCGCCATGTTTTTGAAATTTATATTTTCATCTTTATCGCCTACAAACATTCGCTTTTTAACCGAGGTTAATACATTTTAAAGAATATGAAATATCAAGGATGACTGAGTAATATTCAGGTAAGAATATTGTTATGTTTTATACATAATAGAGCAATTTAGAAAGGAAATATTTACTATCTTCATTCGTGAATTTCGAGCGTGTGTTCCAGCTTAAAATTTGAATATTTGCCGCGACAATATTTGAATTAAAACGATGATATAAAAGGCTTACATTTGACCAGCCTTTAAATCAAATTAGATTTATTGTAAATGCCAAATAGTGTAGAACTTTGTGTATATGACAAATTGCCAGATTCCAGTGTTTCTTGTATAAAATAATATAGATGCCTACTCAATCCTCAAACAAACATGCTTTGAGAGAATTTATCAACTTGTTTCAAATCAACTGCTACTTTCATGGCAAGGGTGTTGATGTTTTTTAACTACAAATTTTACTCCAATGAGCACAATTTTCAGCAGATTGTTGAATAACATCGATCTTGCCTGATGCTGGACAATTTTATTCATCAAGGGAAGTGTTAGACTCTTCCCATGTTTCATGTTATTGTTGACTTATTTTTAAAATGGAATTTTCACTCCATCACCTTTTAACACCTACGAAGCAATTTTCTTTTATGTTACCTACTTCAAGTTCTCTGTAGGGATCTGCAGGATAGAATCGTTTTGCTATCCAGCCAGATACAGGATATATGTTGAATAGTTGAAAAATATCCAGCCAGATTCAGGGTATTAGGAGCCGATTACATGGACCAGGCTAGCCCGGCAAACCTGGTTAGCCCGATTACTATAATAATCTCATAAAAATTTTGAGTTTCAATTACATGGCAGCCGGGCCAGCCCGCTTTGCCAGGAATCCTGGCTTTTGCAACCGAGCATACCGGGCTGAAAATTGCAAACACACGGTTTTTATTTTGAAATTATTAACAAATAATAGCACAAAAATCACAAGTTTGCACTAAAGTACTGCTTTTGAGCATTAAATAAACCCTTAAACGTTTTAGATAGTGAATCGACTGGATTTAGTGGATCATAAGCGAAACAATACCTAATACAAATACATCAACAATTACTAATCACAATGTAGGGAAGCCCTAAAATTCCGCATATACTGTAAACATTCTTTAGTTATAATATCCAGCAATGATTATTCAAGTATTAAAACTTTTCAATATAATGAACTTACTTCAGCCCAGTTAACCGGGCAGGCACACTACATGTAATTGTGAATTAAAAGTCATCTTGCTCAGCTGTCCGGTCCATGTAATCGGCCCCTTATTCAAATATATAAGGTCCAGGGGCCTCATTTAAGGTTAAGTAATCATTTTAATTGGTTAAAGAGTGATGGTGTTAATAATACTTTGATTTGAAATAATAGGAATGAATTTCGCAGTCTACACAGCCAGAAACGCGCAAGTCGGAACAGATCTGCAACAGATCTGTTAAATCCTGTTGTCAACAAGCCGATATCTGGATGCGTTCGCTCGCCTTGTACCTGTCTGTTCTGACAGACCTGCAACGGCCTGTCAACAGGTCTGTTACAAGCTGTTGTGACAGAGCTGCTGCAATGCTGTTTTCAACAGGTCTGTTAAAAGCTGTTGTGACAGAGCTGCAGCAATGCTGTTTTCAACAGGCCTGTCGCAAGTTGTTGACACAGAGCTGAAGCAATGCTGTTTTCAACAACTTGCGACAGACCTGTTGCAAACCGAGGAAAGCGCCTTATGAAGCTTGTCTATCCACTATTTTGAACAAAAAACGGCCAAACAGGTTGCCATATTTCGGTTGTAGTGTTTCGTGAAATAGAAGTTTGAAATATAAAGTTTTATAAACAAACGTGCGAGATAATTTTTATATATGAATATAAAGTTTTATAAACAAACTTGCGAGATGATTTTTATATATGAATATAAAGTTTTATAAACAGACTTGCGAGATAATTTTTGAGCAAAACAGCCGAAAAAATACGACAAATTCAAGAAAGGTTCTTATCGTAAACAATTTTCAAAATTATTTGTCTTGAAGTACGACCGAAATATGACAACCTACTTGCATATTTTTCTTCAAAACAGTACATACCATAAACACAAAGCTTCAATAAGGCGTATTCCTCGCTCGCAGATTTCACTTGAAATTGGAAAGAAATTATATAACGAATTTCATGTTCATATCAACAATGACGAACGTTGCAGTGAACACTCGGTTGTTCATGTATTGCTCATTTCTTAAGCTCTAGATC
>CACRXK020007047.1:4351-23702 GCA_902702795.2 Paramuricea clavata
TTTGTGTTATCCTCGAGGGGGGAGGCAACAAAATCTTAGCATCTAATTTTTCATTTTCACCAGCCCCCCCCCCCTCCCCTGTAATTTTAATGATCGGTCCCTAACCGGCCAGCAGTGAACGCATGCTTGTGTTGTGTGTGGGCATAGCGACACCATCATTGTTATCAATATTTGAAAGATTAGTACTTTTCACTACAAAACAGTCAATTTCAAATATATATATATGCCGTAGGTATGTTGTTTTGCATTTTGTGAGCTTTAATTTAATTCAAATTTTACTCTAAAACGATTCATAAATGTTTTGAAATGTTCATTCGACTAAACCGTTTTTTCCGAATTAGAAAACCGTTTTTAATAATAATTGAATAATTTCAGTAATTATTGCAGTGTTTTCACACATCAATTATGGTATTTTTTCAGCTACATTGAAAAGGATAGCAGTTCAAGTTTTTTCGCCGACAACTAAAGCAGACAAAAATCATCAACATTAAATATTCAAGGCAAACTTCCCTACATTTCACGATTTCCCATAGCATATCAATTGTCCTTATTACTTGAAGGCAACATTGCTTGAAAGCTCATTGTAGCAAAAATATCTGTCAAATATATGTTCTTAAAAATTTATATCTTGCCTAATCCCAATCCTGGCAAACAGCCATTTATTTAGATCAGTGAGGTATGACATGACACATTGGTAAATCAGTAGCGAAATGGAAGTAGTGCTTCTCCCAGGACTTACGCGCGAAACGGTGCTTCCGCTTGTATCTCGAGAATTAACATTTATGCTTGTGTGATGTTACTCTGAGTGTGTATCCACACCGGACAGGCTTGAAAAATATGCCTGCCCACAGTGGGAATCGAACCTACGACCTTTGGAATACTAGCCCATGTTCGATTCCCACCGTGGCCAGGCATATTTTTCAAGCCTACCCGGTGTGGATATATATACACTCAGAGTAACATCACACTAGCATCTTATTCACCTGAGTACATTACACCAACACAGCAAATATAATTAACATTTATGTTTAAATACCTGGATAATTCGATAATGCAGTTTTAATGACAGGCGAATACATTTGCGAATTTGAGCGTAAAGGAAGTTCAGGATTGGTGGGTGATGGCGTGATCGACGTTGGGAAATCAACAAACGACGTTTTCAAAGAAGAGGACGCCAAGTTTCCAACCAATGATGACATCATTGTCATCATATTGGTGCTCAATGAAACTGACGGTGTGTTCTGTACATCACCTAAAAAATGTATGTATATATTGCATAAGATGTCTATCGTTAGTCACATAGAACAAAAAATGCCGCATGTCCTTCAATGTATTCGCTTCCTAAGATTGATAAAGACGGAACAAATGAGCCAAATAAGATCTGGAGTGAAAATATGGAACAATATACCTTCCAATGTACGTGAATTAGGGGGAAAAATTTAATAAAGTATCGCATAAATCTTTGTTAACAATTCTTGAGCTTGAGGATGATTATGTTGATGTCCCTATGTTAGTCCAATTGATGGCTCAACAATAGGACATGTCTTGTGTGAAGCAACAGTTTATATTTTTGGCTTGATGATCAGAAACGTTTCTAATTACAATCATTATTCAGGTTATATCTTAATAAGTAATGTATGTTAATTAATCACTACAAATTTTTTTTTTCTTTATTATCTGCCTCAACTAGCTTAGCTTAGGTATTACCGGATAATACTATTTATTCTTGTATATATTTATTTTTTGTATTTATTTAATAGTAGATTATTATACAAATTGTATGGTAATCTCAAATATTCTGAGCGTCTCAAAAGAGTATGGACTTCAATGTTTCTGTACCACCTTTTGAAGTACCGTGAAAAAATAGGACACGATGAATTTCGATTCCCTTCCTCCAAGCAAACTCTGGACTGTGACTTTGATTCCTGGTCTAAATTTTCCATATTGCTTCCAGCCTAATATTTATAAACTGTATATAACATCTATTTTGAAATATCTTCGTTGAAGCTTTTTCATAGCAACTGTATTATGTATACAAAATCAACAAAACTGAAAACACTCAAGTGAAAATGTAATGGACAGAGTTTAAATCAGACAAAACAGGATCGGTACTTCAACAGCTAGCCAATTTGCTACGGCCTATGAACAACGATATTATCGTGTTAAATGTAAATTATGTCTGAAAATGAAATGCAATTCTAAAGAAAATTCTCGTTTACTGTTAAGATGATGCAACGTGCGAAAATTATAGGGGTGTGGGGCTCAGCCTCTCCAAGTCAACATGAAATTTTAAAAAGGGGGCTCAGCCCCCGTGCGCCCAACACCCCCCTCCACTACACTACTGATCCCAAGGTTATTTGATACATGTGTACGTTTACTCTTGCTACTCAGGGTTCGAGCGAAATCAATGACTGAAAGGTATGGGGTACGAAGTGCTTCAAAAATTGACGTGCGTAAGTTGGAAGTTTGCTACGTTTAAATTATATTAACAGTGTTTTACGTTTAAATACCTGAGTCGTCTGATAGGGTTGTTTTTATCACAGAAGAATAAATTTGAGAATTTGAGATCAAAGAAGGCGCAGGATTGGTGGACGATGGCGTGCTCGTCGCTGGAAATACAAAAAACGATGTTTTCAAAGAAGAGGACACCAGATTTCCAACCAATGATGTCGGCATCATTGTCATCTTACTGGTACATGACCTAAAAGAATGTATTGATTGCATACTGTTAGTCGCATGGAACAAAAGCTATTGAAGAGTTTCGAATTCTGTTTTATGTGGTACCAAAATCTACGATTGCTGGTATTAGGTTGAGTTTTATTTTCCACAATTTTGAAACTTCAGCTAAAAACGTACATATATCGACAAAACCTCACATCATAATTACTTCCTATGCAAATAATCTGCATGTTTCAAACTTTAAATATGATTTTGATCAGTTCTGCATTTGTTTATCATCAATTTAAATGGGATCTTCTCGTGTGTACACAGGGACGCCAGAACTGGGGGCAGCTGCCCGCACCGCTAACTAGGGGGGAGCAGAGATTTTGGACTAAATACTATGTGATAAATCCATTTACAAAGATGCTTTTTGTACGAAAATCCTTGTAGTTGAGCAGCGATTTATAGTTTATATCTGACCTTTGGGTATGTCCGGAAAAAGATTTTATTATAGAATGGTACACTGACCAGAAATTTTTTGGCCGAGGGAGGTCGCCCAAAACTTTCGAGTGAAAAAAAATTTTCCGGTAAATTTTGAAGTTTTGCTTTATAGAGGTGCCCTTAGTGTGCGTCCGGCCCCCTTTGCCTGATGTAAATATATACGTTTTAAAAGACGAAATGTCTTGCTCTCATGTTTTAGAAATATATTTTTAGTTGTTAATGGCCATATCTAGAGATTGTACAAGTACCTAAATTGCCATTGTCATTGTTTCCCGTTTCGTCTTCATTCTTTGTCTATATGAAAATTAGATACAGAAATACTGAATTAAGAGGTATTAGGCTTAAGAGGGAAACGATGTAGTTGGTAAACTTAAATACATCATGATTTTGCATATTCACAATGTGTCATGCATAAATGAAAACGAACACTTGTCCAGTGATAAAGAATGGTTAATGGATTAAGCGCCGTCGTATAGATCAAGCACCGAACATCATACAGTAGATAGCCTATAGTTTAAAAAGCGCTGCACTTATGCTATTCAAAAAAATTACGCAGCACATAACTGAAACTTACAGTCTGATAGAATTATTTGAGAGCAACGACAACAGTATATCTCAAATCTAATCTGTCTTAGTTTACTTAATCCAATAGTATACAAAGACTTTAAGTTTAAAGTTCGAAAATGTTAATGCTCTCACATTCAATTCTCTCTCCAGAACGTCTGAAATTCAGCGCTCATTTGTGCACGCAGATCAAATAATACATTTTTAATGAGCGACGCACTCAAATATGCCCACCAGCGTTAAATGCAACTGTCGTGGAACCGTACTTTCTTGTACGAAATCGTCAATATTGCAATAAATGTATGATATGTTTTAATATGATATTTACACGTTATTTATTGTACTGCAAGAGATGAAAATAGCCAAACATTTACAATTTTAAATAAATGTACATTGTTGTGGGACACTTGCACTTACTCTAAATTTCAGCCTACAGTAATGCATGAAACTAGATTTTAGGTTCAGTTTAAAAATAGATGATGTTTGCTTCTGAACCGTCATTAGTGGATGCAAAGAACTGTAGTTAGTGGATGCAAAGTTGACAAAGAGTGTGAAAACTGAAATTCTAGAACTAGAATAATGATCACAAAATAGATAACAGCAAAGAGGAAGGTGAACATTGTTATAAGGACACTATTCAAATTTCAATTGAACCTTATTGTTGTAAAGGTACGATCTCAAGTAATAAATAAAAACTATTCTGGAGCGATGTATATAATACGAAATGCAGCTGTCTGTAATAACTTATTTTGTGTAATTGGCAAACGAGGGCGCAATTTGTTACTCTTCATGCAAAACAGATGTTTTTTATAGGAACAGTTGAACGACATTTAGTCACGAAATGAAGATCCTTCATGTTACAGTCTTACTTTGATCGGCAGTTATTCTTCGGTTGGAAGATGGAAGGATTAGTCCCTCCAACTTTTATTTCATGTTATATCTATAGCCCTCGTATCCCTATTCCGCCGCCATCTTTATCGGTTCGTTTTCTCCGCTAATGTGCATTAAACCGAATTTATTTCCTCATTGGAATCGTGTTGCATAGTCTTTTTCTCCAATCTAATTTTACAAGCCTGACATATGCAAATATACGGATATTTTCCATAACTGTAAAACGGTCAGTTAAATACTTAAATAAAAGAAAAATTCTACCTCTTCAATTTCTCGTAAAAACGTCCAATCTCCTGTTAGTGTTGTGTCTTTCTTTTTAGTAACATTGGTCAGTTGGCAGTTTTCAACTTTGATTGTTGTAATCCTGTAGTTAAATCCAACACATTTCGGTTCTTTCTTACAAAGATGGTAGCACTTTGTCTGAGTGGCTGGGTTTTCAACACTATGACTCGATATAACCTCATTTAGAGGTAAAGGTGGAACTCCTGTGTAAAAATGAAAAGTTCAAATTGTACGAACCAACCAGTTAATGAAATATGAAGAAAATACAAGACTATGAATGTTAGTATATAGGAAATCATTCGATGGCGAGTAGAAATAGGGATTAATAGTAGGAGTGATGTTTGGAACTTTTGGAAATCCAATTTGGCAAAATTTCCAAACGTCACGAGTACTACTAATCCCGAAGAGACGATTCTCATAATAGACTATTTTAAAAAGCTGGCAAAGAGAAGCAAATAAATCAAAACAGTTAGAAAGAGCATATTAAAATGAGTAAAATGCAAAGTTTGGTGGTGAAATGTTGTGAAATACGGAAAATATAGCCTTGCAAAGTTTGCAAAATTTGAATACTTTTGTAATGCGTGCTGAAATTGCTACCATTTTCGGCCCAAATGTGGTAGCACTTTCCACACGCAATACAAACGTATACAAATTTGCGAACTTTGCAAGGCTATATTTTCCGTATTTTCGCAACCAAGCTTTGGAATTTTACTCATATTAGAATGCTCTTTCCGGGAATATACTTTTTTGC
Source organism: Paramuricea clavata (assembly GCA_902702795.2). Classification (NCBI taxonomy): domain Eukaryota; kingdom Metazoa; phylum Cnidaria; class Anthozoa; order Malacalcyonacea; family Plexauridae; genus Paramuricea; species Paramuricea clavata. The sequence goes on from CACRXK020007047.1 coordinate 10,002, forward strand.
TGAGATAAAAAATTAGGCTATAATGGGAATTGTCTATTTTGCGGGCAACATCGCATGATTATTTGTTTATTATTAGCACGTCAAGCTAAGACTGGATAATTTTCAATGTCAACATCATATTTTTTCGCCAATGCCCAGTCGTGCCTGGCTTTCAACCAAAATTTGGTGCTTTTGTTCTTATTTTCATTTAGGTCTTTTGCTTTAAGTTCATCTAGGGTAATTTCATTTGTGTTTAAATATTTTTGCGGCAGTTTGTTTGTTTTGGGAAAATCATTCATTGTACTGCACTGCAGTACAATTAATGAAATAATTGTACTACTTTCAACCATTCACATTAAGTAATTTTGTCTTGCTAATAATAAATGCTGTTATTATAGCATAATTATACAATGTATCATTAATGCTTTGCATATATCGTAATACATCTACAAGTAAAGTTAAACAAGCAACAATATGTGTTAATTAAAAGTTCGAATATAATTTTACAAAAATAAACTAAAAATGTCTCCTCAAAAGATACTTTCATACATAGTGATTGATTTCAAATGTGCATAAAAAAATAGCTATGCGAATAGAAACTGGCAGAGTGTTCAAAAACTTGCCACCGACGAATGCTCTGTATCCGTGGTTCTTTTTCTTTGATTTGGGATCGAAACTAAGTGTTCATCAACACTGTATATGCACAGAATCATTTTCGTACTTTAGAAACTCTATGACGTTTTAAAGGCAATATTTTTATTTATTGAATAAACACAGAAGGCTTACCTCTTCTGAAAGTCTCATAATACCTGGGAGAACAGTTCTGTGCATTAATGCTTGCAATTGTGAACATCAGTATTGTTAAAGTTAACATTTTAAGCATGAAAGAGGTCGCAAACATGTTCTCTATATGCTTTCACCGAGCAATTGACTACATAATGAGATATGCACGTCGACAAAAACCCTAATGGAAGTCATTTCGTAATAATGTGATGAAAATAGCCTCTCTCCTTGCCGCTAGCCATGAATTAGTTTTAGCGGCATATAAGCTAAGTCAAGCTTCTTTTGCGTGTGAACAATAATGGATGATCAACATTACTCATAAAATTGGTCAGAGCTAGTAGATATATGGAGGATGTTCGATCGCCTTTCCTTTTTTCATTGAGAGCACAGGTGAACTCATTAAATATTCATGGTAATGAAGCTCATTAATTAATCAGGTAGCAAGCTCATTGATTATTCTGGACGTGAAAGCGCATTAAATATTCTGGGTCAGCAAACTATTAAATATTTATGGTGTGATCAAGCTCATTATATACTCAGGGTGAACAAGGGACTGGGGGCGGTGGCGCAAGCTGGGGCAGGATGCGTTCTCGTTCCCAGGGCCTCGCTGCCGCGAGCGACCTTCATAGACCCTGGGATACACGGATCCGGAAGTACAAGAAAACTGGCAATAGTTTCTAAAGCAAATTCTCTTGAATTGGACGCTTCAACACCCGTAACAATTTTCACAGACGAATATTACGAAGAAACGAGGTATTTATGTTGACATATTTTGATAAAAACATTTTCCCAGCGAAAATGGCTCAACTTCTGCGAAATAGCAGTTCTCTGAGAAGTCAAACAGATCACTCCCTTTAGTTGTCTAACCCAGAGCCTAATTTTCAACAAGTGATCGAGTGAAAATGGCTCTGGGGACTTGCTTGGGGCAGGATGAATAGGGTTGATGCTTTCTGTCACTATAGTCTAGGCGACCCTAAGAAGACCATTTTCTCTGAGCATCATTTCGCAGTTTTTACTTGCTTACCAGTATAGTTTTTCATTTTCGTTCTGTGAGCAAAAACCCAGCGGTGAGTTATTTTGCCCCGTATATAAAAGCTGTTGGGGCGCTTCGTGGAAGGATTTTTTTATAAACACATCAGCACTAGCGAAACTACGTATGGTTTAAGACAAAATGAAGCAAAACTATGGATTACCATTATTTGTCTGCGTGTATACACCGAGAGAATCCTTGTAAGTTCTGGAAATGGGCAGATGTATTTGGATGCCCAAGTCGGGTGTCCCAAGATGGAATGGTTCGTTGTGTATGAAAAGTCAAGAAAGAAAGATGGACCTAACTAAATCGTCTATTTTACTGCTGTCCGAAGGAAGACGCTTGTGGTTTCTTCGAATGGAAGAAGCAAGAGATTCGTGTGATATATCCCTACATTGGACTATTTAGTAGTCGACTACAATACCAGTACAAGACTGAAGAAATAGGAAAGACATTTAATGGTACAAAACCTAACACTAAAGAGGTATAATGTGGAAAAAAAAAACATTTGTTAAATCTGTTAATGTGTTCATAAACGAATTTGATGAAATAGACATATTATAACTGTACATATCATGTTTCGCTCGCTACTCTGGTTTAAATAAATGATTACAAAGCCCAGTCGAATTGTAATCGAGTAGCGAGCGAAACATGATTGATATACCTGGTTGCAGTGAACGAACAAACTTTATAACCAGAGGAGGAGTGGTCACTATACCGTGATGCTTTGCGATTATTCCAATTCCACGAGCGGGCGCTTATTGTTTGCCTGACCTTCAACATCAAAACAAAAAGAGTGAGAAATATGGCGGATTTTGTAAAGCCGACCACCGCCATAAAACTTCAGATTTGGAAGGACACGATCTTCGTTTTGTTCATTGTGTATCGTCAGAGCATACGCTGTTGGTTCCTATGGGTTATCGTGTGTTCAGCTTTGAATGCCGTGAGATTCACATCAGTTTTTTGGATAGTTTGCATATCAGAAGAATCGGTATTTTAATAATTGTCTATTTGTCTCTAAAAGTTGATGAAATATTGCAATAGCCCAGCATTGATAGAGATACATTCCAGTTGTGCTTTTAGGGTAAGTCGTTTGCTTTAATCGTTAAAGCGAGTACAAAGGCAATGTACCTACACAATGCTTTTTCTATGATTCAGATTTTTATAGCCAATGTTGGTAACAATATTTGTGCTTTCCATTTTGAATATATGCATATAGAGCTAAAATAGTTTAAGTTTATAGAGAAGCTTAGACTGTTCATTTGGTTTGATCATAGAGGTTTGATTACTTTGGTATTTTATTACTATTAAAGTAATTATCCATTGAATTGCATGAGTCACATTAATTGCACCCTACTTTATTATTTTACTCTGTCTCATGCCAGATTGTTTTACCGGATAATGGCAGCTGGCCTATCTGCCCATGTGTCTAGTTAACCCATTGGCATTGAGTCACACTGTCCCCGCATGTGCCCTGCTTTAATATTTTACTTTGTTAAACTGAATGTTGTTTTTATGTTGCAGTTCTCTGACCTCAGTGATCTCGGGCAAGATGGAACAGGACAATCTCTTATCTTTGAAAATGTTATTTTGTGGGATTTCGATATTCTGCCATTCCCACCTTCTCAAACAATTCAACCTCGAGATCCAGATACTGTTAATGAAGAGTTGGACAGTGTGCTGTCACCAATAAATTTACAAGGGCAAACTGGATGTAACTGTGATCTACAACCAATAAATTCTGTGTGCTTGGTGGATATTATTACTCCACAGTACAGCATTGTTGATTGTGAAAAGTGGACCATGGGACAGAGATGATCCAAGAAACAATTATAACAGTCACATAGATTACTAAAATATTGGGTCGTTCCAGAAATGATCCATACTCCCCCCACGGAGGAAATTTCTGCCGTCTGGAGGGGGAGGGGAGAAAAAATTGTTTCTGATAATAGTAAATGTATTAGGACATCCGAAGGGGGTAGGGGGATTAACTTCCAATTTCCTCTGTTGGGGTGGTATGAATGTTTTCTGGAATGAGCGATTGTAAATTATTTTATTTTATTATGGATCCCTACATATTTATTTTATTATGGATCCCTACAATTATAACAGTGACATAAATTACTAGAATATTGTAAATTGATGTTTGCGATGTTTTTCTGAGTGTGCATGCACACTGGGCAAGCTGAAAAGTTTGCCTGACCACGGTGGGAATCTAACCTGGGATCTTTGGGATATTATTCCAATGCTCTACCAACTGAGCTCGGCTCGGTGTGGATGCACACTCAGAGTAACATAACAAACATCATATTCACCTGAGTGCACAACACCAACACACACAAGAAGTATATTGTAAATTGTTGTTATTTTATTTTATTTTATTATGGATTCCTACAATTATACAGTGATATAGATTACTAGAATATTGTTAATTGTTGTTATTATATTTTATTATGGACAAAATTTTTCCATAACTAGATCAAAGCTTTATTTTCCTCAAAGGTCCATTTATGTTTTTTCACTGGTGACTTCTTTGAAGGAGTCAGCTTGATCTTTCTGCTAGGAAACTACAAAAAAGTATGTCATTTACTAAGGGGCCGACCATTTAACTTTTGAGGGGGGGGGGGTGATTTTGAAAAAAAATTTCCTGCAAGGAAAAATGGACAAAAAAAATACCTGCACTAACAAACTGGGGAAAAAAATATCCTGCCCCAGTATTTGGTGGGAAAAAAAATGTTGCAAAACAGCATGGTTGCAGGGATCGATTGGACCAGTCCGAGAAGATCAGCTGGTTTGATTTTCAGGGACTGGTATAAGGTTAATTTCTTGTTGGAAAAATCCTCAAAATGCTGGAAATAGCTTATCTGAGCTTCAAAAAATCCAAAATATTCTGGGGGGCATGCTCCCAGACCCCTCTAGAGCCTCGCACCTTCGGTGGTCGACTCAGTTGGTGCTGCCCTATGACGTATACTTATTAGTTAAACCATGCATATATATATATATATATATATATATATATATATATATATATATATATATATATATATATATATATATATATATACAGGGTGTATCAAAAAAAACTGAACAGATTTAAAATTGCTCTCAATTTCGCAAAACAGCTATTTGTATCCGGTTTTTTATATATATATATAGCCTCTTTGGGTACTTATAATGTAGAATAATGAGAAAAATTTCTCGAACTCAAATTTTGTGAACCAGGGGGGTGTGTCTTTTCCAACAAACTAAAAATGGCTCGCGCACAAAATTTAAAAGCTGCAATCATATTTTAAGTTAACAGATGGAAAATTTGTCGGGATTTTAATTACTGTACAAAATTTCAGACAATTTGGTTTAGTTTAAGCCCTTAACTATTCACGCAAAGTTACAATTTTCCCGAAAAATCAGCTATTTGCATGCTTAATTAATGCATTTGCCTAATTTGCATATGTCAGCAATATGCAAATTAGGTAAAGGCATTAATTAAGCATGCGAAAGGCTGACTTTTTAGAACAAAATGAATAGTTAATAGTTATACTAAACCAAATTGTCTGAAATTTTGTACAGTAATTAAAAACCCGACAACGTTTCAATCTATTAACTCAAAATATGATTACAGCTTTTAAATTTTGTGCGCGAGCCATTTTTAATTTGTTGGAAAAGACACCCCCCCCTGGTCCACAAAATTTGAGTTCGAGAAATTTTTTTCATTATTTTACATTATAAGTACCCAAAGAAGCTATATATATAAAAAACCAGATACAGATAGGTGTTTTGCGAAATTGAGAGCAATTTCAAATCTGTTCAGTTTTTTTTGATACACCCTGTATATATATATATATATATATATATATATATATATATATATATATATATATATATATATGCTGTAGGTAGCTGCAGTGATGCAGACAGGGCTGTAGCGAGGGGGTATTGGGGGGGGGTGGCTAACGCCCCCCCCCCAACTTTTTTAGAATCAACATATTCAGAAAATTGGGTTGGCCATTCGGAAAATTACGGCAATAATAGTAGAACACAATTTTAGTTGTTAAACAGAGAAAATATTATAAAATTGTATTATCACTATAAATTGTAAGCAAATTGTAAATTTCGTCATACTAAAACGCTTTTTTCTGACCATCAGCATTCTGTCAAAACTTCCCCAAAGTCCAGGAAATGGCATTTCAGGGACTCGAAATTTAAAAATTTCCTCGGACCTCAGGCCCTCGTTTTCTGCCCCCAATAAACAAAAGCTCCCTACCGCACTGCTTCTGTAATATGTCTGTGCGTAAATTATGCATATTTTTGTTTGTAAATTGCGTCTTCATTTTCCGAATAGCAAACACCTTCATGGCTTAGTATGCCATGATATATTCGGAAATTATTTTCGTCATTCGGAAATTTTTGGCCTACATCCCTCCCCCCCAACTATACATGCTTGCTACGGCCCTGGATACAGACTTGCCGACTGGAACTTCTCCAGGTCCCCCGCTAATTATGTCCTCTCCAGTTGCACATCCTTAAAAAAGGCACTGAACCAAATGTTATACCTCATAGCAATATGTATTATTAAGAGCAATGCATGAAGCTAAAAAACTCAACGTTAACTATAATCTAAATAGTATAAGCTATTGAAAAAAAAATGTTGCGAAAGAAAGTGTGGCAAAAAGAAAATCGTACATGGTGATGGGATAAAAAAAAATATCTTGCACATAACGATCCCAGAAAAAAAATTCCCTGCCAGCAGTAAATCTCCCCCACCCCCTCAAAAGTTAAATGGTCGGCCCCTAAAATGGAAATTGAGTCACAGATGACATATGAATAATCATGCATGAATGTTACATTTCAGAATAATGTTACACAGAGGTGTTACACTGAATATACAAAGACGATTTAAAGAATAGAATAGCAAAGAATAACAAAATTTTAAGTACAATTTGGTCTACCATAATTGTTTTTATTATACCTTTGCTGATGTGCCAGGACTTTGAATGGGCCATTCCATTTAATATAGGCACCCCCCCCTATTGAGGGGTCTGGATATCCTATGGGGGGTAGGGAGTTTTACCTTAAATTTTCCTAGAGGGTAGCTTCCGAAATTTTCAATAAAATTGCAAAAATTAGGTGTGTTAGTGGTATCCGAGGGGGTAAAAACGATATCCTAAAGGGGGTATAAAGATATCCATGGGGTAACTTCAGTGCTGTAAGTAACTTCGTTACAAGTAACAAAATTACAAGTAATCGTTAATTTTTGAGTAACTATAACTGTAACTAGTTACCTTTAAAAATAAGGTAACTGTAACTGTAACGAGTTATATTTTGGCCTAAAATGAAACGATAACGCGTTACTTTTATAGCCAACGGTTACGTTACTTTTTTCGTTACATTCTTACAACCTACAATTCACCTCTCAGTTCTCGAAATTCTCCTCACGGTTTTCTACGACCACGCATGCTTCAGTGCTTAACACTGCTGAGAGATCCATTAGTGGTAAGGTTATATAGATAACGTTTACAAATAATTAACGTCAATCTGCTGACAACTAATCATTAAGTTGAAAAAAACTGGGTTTTTTCTCACTTGAAGTAACTTGTAACTGGTTACAAAAATATTGAGGTAATTTTGTAACGGCAACTAGTTACATTTTTTTAAGTGTAACTTTTACCTGTAACTAGTTCCTTTTTTGGGAATGTAACTGTAACTGCAACTAGTTCCAAAAAATGAGTAACTTTTACAGCACTGGGTAACTTTCAAAAATCACATCCAAGGGGGTTCTAAAATGTTTATATCCTAAGGGGATTATGAAGGGACCCCTCAATAGGGGGGGGGGATATTAAATGGAATGGCCCATTATATGAACCAAAGCTCGACTGAATGAACTTTCCACACGAGATATAGTCTTCAGGTTCTTCTTGTTGGTTTTTCTGGCGTATCAGTAATTTGAGTTTTCTAATTTTCTAAATCATGATCAACAATGACAACATCGCAATCATTAATAGATTCCTTTTTTGCTCCAATAAACTCGAATTCTATAAAAACAAATGATACAATCAGGAACAATATGTTAGAAAAGCTGGCTTGTTTACGTCCATTTCCTGAATTAAATTCCTGTAGAGTCCTCTTCCCGCGATTGGCGACAACAAAAGCAAAATACCCCATTTTCAAACAACGATTACTCGTCCCTTTCAGGGGCTTTTTTATGTTTTAAGGTACCAATAGAAAGAGTAACCCTTACTGAATACAATGATTTGAATTTTATTGAATTTCCCGATTTATAAACCATTTAGCCACCTGCGTATATCAAAGCCATTTTCGTGTCATGTGCACTATACCCGAAGTATACCCCATTTTCAAACCGCGATAACTTGTCGGTTGGAGGAGATTGTTAATGTTTTAAAATATCAGCTAAAACCTTGACCTTTCCGAATTCAATGATGTGAATTTTTCTGAATTTCCCGATTTATAAACTATTTAACTCCTGGCGTATATCAATGCTATTTCTTTTATAGCATCGAAATATACCCCATTTTCAAACCGCGATAACTCGTCAGTTCGAGGGGATTTTTTGTGTTTTGAAGTATCAATAGAAAGAATAACCGTTCCTGCATTCGATGCTGTAAATGTTGTTGAATTTCTTGATTCAAAAAGCATTTAATCCCCAGCGAATATCAAAGCCACTTTTGTGACATGTGCACTGACCCGAAACCAAGGGTAATTCAATGCGTGATTAACATTAATGAAACATGATACGACAACCACATAAAACAAAAATCGTGCAATTAAGGTCACAAATAAAACAATTATAAAAACGTACCTTCCAAAAATCAAAATTTTCAGAGTAAAAAATCGCGATGATTTCAGTCTATGCCTACATGATTAAGGTTGTGTCAGAGAAGCATGACAAAGTGGAACTACTGCAATACTGTTAAGGCGTAGACTCCTCTTGAAAGATGTGGATGAACGGAACCAGAAGAGAGACGGTCAAAGAAAAGAAAAAAGAAAACAAGAAGAAAGCGGTTGAAAGCAAGGTCTAGCGAAGCCATTGTTAAACTTGTGCATCTGATATTCTGATGGCCCCAGTTCCCCAGAACGAACTGCAAATCTTTCAAAAATGAAGAGCTGATCTCCGCTGACCTGTTTAATATTTCAACAGAAGTATTGGAAAAATTTGACAAAACGCGGTTAAGGCCACGATTTTGACTAAACAGTATTAGCAGACTGCAAACTTTAAAAAAAATTTATAGCACATCATTATTTCTGAAAAGTTTCATAGCCCCATTAAATTTTCAGGAATAGTTTCATGGCCAAGGACTTTCCCTTTTGGCCCCCTCCCGGGTTGAATTTGTGACAGCTCCCGTAGCGAAGAATATCCAAGACATTGTTGATGGCTACCACAGCACAGTTGGCTACCAAAAGGCAACCGAGATGTTTTTTCTCGATTAGCATTCGCTGTGGTCCAGCCAAGACCTAGGCCTTCTATTTTTAATATTTTTTTTTTAATATTCAGCGATTTTTCACATGAGAAGACTGGGACCTAGGCGATTTGGGAGCAGGGCTGAGGAAAGGCGAAAGCGAAACATAGAAGGCCTAGCAGATTTCCCAATCCGAATGCCAAAAACTGCCCCCAATTTGCCACACTTGGATATACCCAATTCATGCGTTCTCAAACTGAATTATTTTCAACTTAAAAGCGAATTTAAACCGATACAGGTAAAATAAACTCATTTATTGTATAAACTTACTATTTTTATTGGTATACACTTCTAGAAAATTGGGTTTTTATCATAAAGTTTGAAGCAACAAGGTGTACTAGCGAAAGCACCTGGTGTACTAGCGAAAGCACAGAATAATTCAAAATATATAACAGAAGTAGAATCTTTCATGAAATTTTGTCTTATACACAAGTACATTAATATTTTTAATTTCTCTCAATTTCGGTAATAAGCAGCCTTGTGTTTGTAAAATATACAAACACATAAATGTATTTATTAGTTATAATAAAGGAAGTTGAGGCCAGGAGTAGTTTCTTGCCGGGGTTTGACCACCGGGTATAGTTAGCCCCTAATACTATAAATAGCCTTGCCTTTGCCGGCCAGTTGATAACTGGTCGTTCGCTTCGCCCGCCTCCCTCCCTCCCCTTGTAACCACCTCCTGACAGTCGGGTTTTTGTTGTTGGTTCGGTTTTGTTTGTGGGGTGGTGGTTGGGTCTTTTGTGATTTTTTTGTGTGTGTGTCTTGTGGTTTCAGTGTTTTTTGTTAGGACATGCGTTCGTGATCAGCATTGAGCCGTTGGGGCCTGTGGATCTCAGGTACCGGTAGTCGACCGTCATGGCAAGCATACTTTACATTTTTTTGTTTGGTGTGAGTGCGTATGTGCATGTGTTTGTTTATTTCTCCCTTCCACGTGTTTCGCTTCTTGTGATTCACGTGTGACTGTGTGAACAAGGGATGGAGAGGGTACCGTTTAGGTTCCAGATGTGGTGGCGCTAGACATGACTTGGTCGCATTACCGGAGCCTAGCATGATCGCTTCGCCGAAAGCTCGTTCGCATTCGCCAAGCTCGTTCGCTTCGCCGTGCTACCGTCTGTATCCCTACCGATCGGCAACAGGCAATACTAGTTAGTAGGTACTGTAATGCTGCATGCCTATTCCGCACAATTATGGCTGATGTTAACCCCAGCATTGTTAATTAAGCATCATGTGAGATCATTAATTATATAATAATTAACGGACACATACATATATTATTAGTATAGATAATAGCATGGTTTCGAATGCAATTTGGATATAACGTGCACGAGTGAGTTTTTCAAAGACCTCAAAATACCACAACGAGTGCATGTTTATCCAAATTTCACGAGAAACCATGCTATTACTTATTAATAATTTACATAAAAATGCTCGAGACCAATTGTAGTTTTAACTCACGTTTATATAGGGAACATTCAACTGTCTGGCAAAGTTTTCCTGGCTTTGTTATAGCACATTATACGACGCTAACAGCTTGAGAATTCCACTCAACTATGTAATTTTTGTTAGTCTTCTTTAAGGCAACGGCTTTTCCATTTAAAAAAAAGATAAAAGCCATATTTTCCAACCGAAGTCAACTTTTTATACTTTATGTAGCGCTGGGCCGTGTTTGTTTTGTTTTGAAGCAATCTGTGACCGTTACATCTTTGAACTAAACTGCTTTAAGGTAATTCCGCAGTAATTGTTCCCGAAATGAGAATGTGCTGAAACTTCCCAGGAATGGAGTTTATGATATACTTAAAGCAAAATCACACAAAAAAGTCGGGGTCACCGAACTCGTTAAGAAGATATGACAATCACAATATACCACCTTTACCCCCAATATGGCGCCATCTTGACGCTCATTACGAGTAACAGCAAAATCACAACAGACCGATATTTATTGACGTTTTTAGCGCGTATTTTGCTTTAGTAAACCTATCTTGTAATTATTTTTGAAAAAATATTGTGTTTTGAGCAAAATGAAACTGCTAACGTGTACAATTCTCATACATAAATGTCTTTTCCACATTTCTTTACATATCTTTCTTTGAGAACATACATTGATAAAGCATTTTTTTTTAAGATCCAGAAATGATTTTTCTTTTAATTTCGGATATGAAATGTAAAATGCATTAAAGAAATAAATTATCAGTTAAAAACCGGGGGTCACCGATCTTTTTAGGAAATTGTGGCATTAAAACTTGAAATACAAGTAAATAAATATACTACAGACACAGGAACCCTAGCTACACTTTTGTATGCCTTTTTTGAAAACATTGATTTTAACGTAATTCTTTGCACGAATGTAACCAAAGATGTTTTGAAGTAACATAAAATTGTCATAAAATGATATTTTTTAAAACGGTAAGTACAATGGATGAAATTATAAGTTATAAGATGTGTGCAGCAATAGTGCGCAATGCAAAACTGCGGAATTGCCTTAAGAGATTTTTTTTAAAATTGGGAAACTCGCGCTCAAAAATACCGTGATGTTTTGCGACAAATAGTACATTTTGTAACATGGCGGAAAGGAGTGAACGTGTTTAAATCTGCTCTATTGATCTCATGAAAACTCGCTCGATGTTACATCTAAGACAGGAATGGTCTATTTGGCATATTTTCCAGTGCTGGAAGTAAAGAAAAATAAAACGTCTCCACGTCGTTTTAACCCTATTTGTACCGGAGGTGCGCACCCCTATAAATATTTATCCGTCATTCCTGAACAAATTATCCCATTTGCCTGTGCTTTCATGACTTTTAATATTTTTCCTCTGCCGTCATGACTGCGAAAAATTGTTTCTGAAACTATGAGTCAAAGTTATGCGGACGTTTGCCGACATTTGTCAAATTAGGTGTCAGGGCCAAAAATGGGAAAATGTGGGTTGGACAGTATTTTTTGGCTGAATCACTTCGCAGGACATCAATAACATAATATAATTAGAGAACATATAAAGATGGATTATTACACATGATTTGCAAAGTAAAATATCCATAATATATTATTTAAAATAGTAAAATATAGTATAACATTATATAGCATACTATACAATACTTATATAATATAATATAAAATCCTTATTTATAATATTTTATATATTCAAATACACATCTTTCTTTGTACCTTCAAGGCATAACATCTCCCTGTCTTTCAGCAAGCACCAAACGTGTAGGATGCATCATATATTGAATACTTTCGTACAAGCAATTTGCCAATTTAGAGTAAAATATTTTGCATAAAATCCAGACAGCATCATCATCGCTTGAAACTAGATATATTGGCTTCTAAGCCTTCTATCCCTGACATTTCGTCATATTTTGATAAATAATCGTTCCCTGATGCGAACGAAGAAGCCTTGGAAGATGCATCCGACGAAGACATTGCAAAAAGATATAAAAAACCGCGAATTATTCTTCGAAATTAAAGCTTCTTTGTAATGGTAAAGTGTAGTGTTTACAAGGAGACTTCGCATGAGTTCACCAATTGACGTCACACATTCCTCTCTCACCAGTCTCCCAAAACTCGGTCGTGGAACAAATGTGTGCAAATTTTGAGAAGCCATAGAATTGCGAGAATTCAACCGACTAAAATAATTTTTCCAGTTTTGTACTCCATAAATAGCGGTTATTTATTATATGAAAAAAATTAGGGGGTTAGTGGAACTTTAAGAAAATAATTTCATTAGCATGCACAGTATAACTGGCACTTGGCCATGGGAACACAACAATTATTCGCTTGCAGCGAATTATAATTTTTGGTGTTTTCACATCGGCAAAGCGTTTCCTGTGTCCACTGTACTAATACTATCTCGGTGAAGCACTCAACCTCGTTCCCAGGCTCTTTCCAAAGAGCCTCGGATCGAGGTTGTGAAGCACTGCGTTTCACTGAAACGTCGTTGCCAAATTTTTAGTTAATATTTTCGAAAGAAAACAATCCATTTTATTACGTCTTCAAATTCAAATCAAAATTCTCTTGAGGAATAGTATTTAATTAAAATGTGTAATATATCTGGGAATAAGTGACCACGTCAATTATTCGGTTGCAGCTAATTTTATTTAACAACAGTGTTACCGTTTTAAAGATTTAGTTAACTGTGCACAGGATTGGAATTGAATAATATACTTCACTCATGACCTTCAAAACATTCTCTACCATTCAGTGGTCTTCAATATATGATTGACTCTTTGCTACAGTAATGCATGTTCCTCGAATAGTTTGTGTATGTTACTCAACAGTTAACATTGGCAAGTGTAAACAACAAGTGACAGAACTTTTGCTTCATCTGATTACAATCGCCCGCTAGAGCGGGCGATTAGAACTAATCGCCCGTTACCAAGGGTCACACCTTTGTCTCCCTGACGACTACGCATTAGGCAAGTGCCTCACGCACATAATCGTGC
>CACRXK020007048.1:8235-18489 GCA_902702795.2 Paramuricea clavata
TTTTCCGACGGAAAATTTGTGTCGGCCAATCACATTTCACAAAATTTTCTTTCCGCGGAAAATTTTCTTGAGTGGAAATGGGCCTTAAAACTTCGATGTTTCGAGCGAAGGCCCAAAACCTTCCGTGGCCATAAGGTATGCCGAAATTCTGCTTACTTTATAGCCACAAGCCGTCAAAAAAGCGAGATGGATACACAGTATAGCTTAAAGAAAGTAGCCGGTATCAAACCATAGATATCTTATATACACTAGATAGTGCATCTAATTATTCTGCAATTCAAAAATTGAAGCCGTGATTGCAGTCTCAGGTCGTTCCCATGAAATTAGAAGATACGTATGTTTTCTATTTCTTAAACAGGGAACTTAAACTTTAAGTTAACCCTATTCCAAATACATTTTTAAACTATTCAAATTATGAAAGTTATTGTTGTTTTTAAGCGTTTATTAGCAAGTGGGAACGACCAACATGGCCGCCATCTATTCAAATGGGGGTAACCGCTGAAGTATTCTTGGCTTCAATTTTACTACAAGAGATGCGCTATCTAGTGTATATAAGATATCTATGTATCAAACCCAGGGCTCGAAATAGCGGGCTGCCAATGGCCAAAAGCAGGCCATATTTTAGAAATGGCAGGCAAAAAAAAATGGCAGCTGCAGCTGCAAAAAACTGCCAAGTAAAAAAAAAATGGCAGGTGAAATTCTATAGATATATTTCATTTCATTTGCTTACCACAACTCCTATATACTAGATCATTTTGTTGACTAAATATGTTTATATTTGAAATGTAAATCCAAGTTTACTGTAGTAAAATAGACAAGTTTAAAAATAATAAAAATGCATATCATGAAAACATTGATTTTTACAATATGACTTTCTTAAATTTTTTAGCACATGGCCCTAAGTACTACTCTTGGCTGCCAAATCACCAGATCTGGAAACACAAGGGCGAGGAGTACCGCATCTACGGCGGAGGAGGCTGGGAATGGGTGAGTCAAAACCGGAAACGGAAACTGATCGATCCCATCACGACGGATGAACGTGCTGCAAAGATCAAAAAATTTGAGAAAACCTTCGACCAGGCATTGAAACGTAAGCTTAGCAAGAAACATAAAATGGCTTTAGAGGCAAAGAAATTGAAAGTATCGAAACCTGGGGAAGTGCAGCCGAGCAACACGAGCCAAGCACGTGTTGGCACTACAGTGAGTACAGCGAAAGCACGTGGCGGAGCGATGGTAAATGCTAATCAGATTGGGGTTAGTACTGGTGTTCAAGCTGCGGCAACACAAGTTACCACTGGGAAGACAGTTGCTAGTAAATCTGCTGCACAGATTGTTACCACTACTACAGTGGCTGGTCAGGCACTTGGAACTACTGTTGGCCCTTCTGGCCAGACACCGGTGTTAACTAGTGTGACCACTGGACATTTGGTTACCAGTACAGTAGTACCCTCTACATACACCCTTACCCCTTCAACACCTGGGCAGACACAGGTCACAACTAGTGTGGTAACTTCCCAGGTGGTGAACAGTGCAGGAGTACTTCCCGTGAAGATCCTTACCACTAGTACAATTCCTGGTCAATCGCCTATAACTACTGGTACTCCCTCTGGCCAGAAAGTAATCACAACAGGTGGAACTACTGGTCAATTGGCTTGCAGTACCATACTACGCCCTGAAGTATCTTTGTCTAGTATTATAGCTACTGTTCCAGTACCATCTTCTCAAGAAAACGTAAGCACAACCATGGCTGCTGGTCAACCTCCACTCACCAACACTGTCGACACAGTAAAGACAATCACTTCACCAGTCACACAAGTGAAACCTCAGGCAACACCTGCAACATTACTCAACCAACAGCAAACACCACCTTCCACCTTGGTCATTCCTCTTGTAACAACTACTACACCAAACTGTGGTGTTTCAGAGGAAACTGTGGCAACATCTATGATAAGTGATCTCAGTGGACCTTCAACTGTAACAACCATGCAAGCTACATCCACCACTGCTCAGACATCACCCAAAACAACCCCTCCTATAACCCCAGGCGGCTCCACTGCTACACTTATATCTTCAACCCTAGCTATGTCTAGTGCACCAAACATATTAGCAGCAACCACCAATGTCTCAGCTGCAGCCAAAAATGTCCCAGCAACAATATCAAGTGATATGACCATGAGTGACCCATCAACGTCTGCAACAACTACAAGCAAACTGTCAGAGACCACAAGTGACCATTTACCCACTCCCGGCGATGCACTACCATCAACAACAAATACGTCTGTGAGTAATCTATCAACTACTGCCAGTAACCCACCAGCAACCACATGTAATATGTCATCAGCAGCTACCACTGTTTCACCAATACCTTCGACAACAGACACCACCTTGTCCTCAACGAGAACTAATGTTACTCTCTTAAACTCAAATGTATTACCCAGTTACTGTACCCTACCTCCAGTATCGTCCACCTTACCTGCAATGATATTTGATGAACCAGCAGAAACACCATCGCCCAGTGTAACAGATGTACCATCAAGTACCATTATGATACCTGTACTAACCAGCCAAGACTCTACCATCAACACTGCACCATCATCTTGTGTAGCAGATACACGTGTATCATCTGATGGACCCGCTAGCAATAACTGTACTGGTTTAAGTGAAGAAGATACAACAAATAAAGAACTGTCTACTGCTAAACCGTCTGGTGATGTGGTCAAGAATCACACTGTTAATGATGTCATTTCTACCGTGATGAATGGTACCTGTTCCGGTCAAACCCTTTGTGCCACTCCTAGCTGTGATAACAAAGCTAAGCCTTTGGATTCTGACGGTAACACAAGTCAGAGCAACAATGATATAGAATCTGGTCCCTTGGTTCAGCCTGGTTCTGTACCAGGTATTTCGGCACTATCAGTGAATCAATGTGGTCAGTCGATTGATTGTGAACCAGGCCATGGTACAGAAGAAGTAATGGACGTTGATACAGTTGACAGTATTCCTCGAACAGACAAATCTTCAGCTAATGTTGGAACTGCAAAAGAAGGATGTGTTCAAGCAAAGCTGGAGAGGAAACTGGAATCAGATATTCAGGTAGTTGTAAAGGATGGACCCAAGGAGCAGGACCTTTCTTCTTCAAGTGATAAAAAAGGTGAGACATTGAGCTGTTCTGAGAATGATACGAACAATGCTAGTGAGTCAGACAGTAAAACTACGGTAGAAAACTCTGTCACTGTTGAGAAGATGGATGTTGATGATCCTAAGAACCAGCTCAATGGTGTTAGTCAAGTTGGGTTGACAACCAGTGTACAAAGTGGGAATAGTGACACTAAATCCACCCCTAATGACGATAGTCTTGTAAGTGTTGCAACTTTGAGTCAGGGCCAAGACATGGGGAAGGATATTACGTCTGAGATAAATGAAGATAAGCCTCCGACTGCAAGTAATACTAACGAACCCATCTCAGTGTTTAGTAATGTTACAATTGCGAAGACTCAAGGGCAAAATACACTCACCAATACATCAAGTCAAGTCAGCCAGACAACCTCATCCCAATCATCCGCAACTCAAGATCCTGCTACCGCATCCCAGGTATCCGCAACCACGTCACAAGTCTCCGCCCCCGTAACTCAATTCGCCACTACTACTTCTCAAAAATCCGCATCCCAAATTTCTGCCACGCACGTCCTTGCGACTGTATCTCAAATGGCCGCTAAAGGTTCCCAAGTATCCGCATCGCAGGTGGCCGCTACTCCGTTACAAGTTTCCGCATCTCCATCCGCTGCTACTATCCCAAGTTCTGTGAGTACGGTGAGAATTGAGACAACAGGCGGACTAGCTTTAAACAGTCTCACTCCTGAAAGCATTTTAAAATTTATCGCAGACGAGCTGATGAAGGAATCCGATGCTGGTAAAGCTTTGTTAACGGGGGTTGCTGCTTCAATATCTACCTCTGAAGGAAAGGTTATTATAAAACCGGAACCAGCTACAACCAGTACGGCAGGTGCGAAGCCAGAACCGGTCAAACCAGTTTCGATGATGGCAACACCAGGTGGGCAGACTTCGACACCAATAAGGCTAATACTCCAAACCGTCCCTGGTCATCCAGTGGTTCCTGGGGGCCTCCCCACCTCTCGGATTCAAGTTTTAAAAGCTGCCCCTCAAGTTGTGCACACTGGCGTCAGTCAAGGGAAACCCCTCACACCCATTGCGCCTGCGCAACGAATTGTAATAAGCAACCTCCCGAGTGGAACGGTTCTCGGATCGCAAGGACAACTGCTGACTAAGCAAGGACAGGTATTGGGTGCACAAAATATCCCTGGCACCAAAGTTATACGTATGACAATCCCACGGTCAAAAGGAGCCACTCCTGTAGTAAGTTCAGCTAAAGTGGTTACTACTAGTAAGCCTAGTATACCGACTATTAGTACAACCCCTAAAACATCAGTGACTCCGAAAGTTTCGACACAAACTACAGCCTTATCTAAACCTATCACCGAGAACTTCCCAATGCGGCATGCAGTTATCAAAGACCCTAAGGTGCTTATAAATATGAACTTGAAAAAATGGAAACGGCGATGCAGTCGGAAAAGCATCTTTGTACTGGACAAGAATATGGTTCGAGGACTAGCCCGCAGAGGTGGTCTCAAGGAGGTGCAAGGGTTTCATTATAATACAAAGTGGAATAGTCTTAACTATCCTCCGGACTTTCCGAGACCATCTCTAATGACGGCTTGGAAATATAGGACCCAGAGTATACGAACATTAGCAGCAGCGGCTATTCAGACCAGGATACTTAATGCAAGCATGAAATGGGATGAGATGAATATCAGACCGCCTCGAGGAAGTAGTAATACATTGAAGACGAGCTCAGGTAAGATTATATAATGCGAAAATCTTTCGTATAAACTGAGAATCAACTATGACTGAATTAATTTTATACTGGATAGCTCTATCAGTTCTAAACTGTTCTCCCTAGAGGTCCTGGTACACACGTGAAAACACACAAGTTGTAACAAACCTGCAGCAGACTTGTAGCAATGTTGTCCCAATAACTTGTCAACAGGATGGTGTGTTCGCACTGCTTGTTCCCAGCTTGTTGACAAGTTGTCAAAGGCTTGTTGACAACTTGCTGCAAGGTTGTTGAGCTCAACAGACTTGTTGTAAGTTGTTCCAACAACTTGTTCTCGTCTTGCAATTCAACAATTTGTCAACCAGTTGTGAGTGACAACCTTGTAACAAATTGATGAAATAACAGCATTGTTGTAACTAGTTGGCAAGCTTGCTACAAGCCTGTTGCGAACACATCTTGTTGACAAGTTGTGAGATTTTTACGTGTGTAGTTGCTGAAAAATCAACTCTTACCTACCTTTTTTAGGAACGATAACGACGGAGATAACTGATCGTAAATTCATGTCAACTGATGGCCTACGTGTACAATATCGTGTCCGCAAGACAATCCGGACCCTGAGTTCCCCCGCCAATGTTATCAAACCCCCGCCTGCCCCCACACACACGAAGAGTGGACGAGAGTTGAGACCCAAAGTGCAGTCGGTGTATAGTTATGAAACCGAACCTGATGCACCACTTGTCCCCAGAATTATTGAAGCTTGGTGTGCTGAGGTAACAATTATATTTTTACCAGGTTTTATTTGAAACAATATCAGGATTTTGAGCATTTATTCAAACAACTCCAGTGCTTTAAAATTTTTGTTGTCTGCAAATTATACGGCAAACATAAGAAAATACCAAGTGTATAGTCAAGATTCACTCGTCCTGTACTTGCCGTGCTATATGTTTGTCGAATGTCGGACTCATGGATATTAGAAGAATTATAGAAGTTTTCTGCTCTTAGAGTGCGACTAACCCCAAATATGGTTTTTGGTATGTGTAATATTTGGGTCATTCGAAGAAATTCCATCTTGATCAACTTTTCACTCTCAAAGTTTCCGGATACGATGTCATTAGGTGAATTGCAAATTAGTTTTCCTTTGTTTTTTTGTACCAAAAATTCACCTAAAACCTCATATCCGGAAACTTTGACAGTGAAAAAGTTGACCAAGATGAGGTTTTTTACTGTAAAGATACTTTACATTTCTTCTTCTTAGAATGACCCAAATATTACACCTACCAAAATTATATTTGGGGTTAGTCACACTTTAAAATAATGTCTTAATTTAGGTAACTAAGTTGCCAAATATTTCATCACTTCGCATTTATTATTCGTAAACAAACAACGACGATTTAATTTCACATAAATTATCGTATCAAAACACCCAGAAATTCTGGGTGTCATGTGACCAGCCGATCCCCGGGCCATTTTCGCTGACCTTCAGTCGTGGAGTTAAAATGCCCTGGGGGCGAGGTTGTAGATGCCCAAATCCTGATATTTTCCCATACAGTAATACCTTACCATTTTTTCCAGGAAAAACTTGAACATATACCTTACCATTTTTTCTAGGAAAAACTTGAGCTGTGGGAGGTGCGTCAATACTGCGAGAAAATCGAACGTGAACGAGCTTTGATCCGCGAGAAGCAACTACAGGAAGAATACGCCAAAAAACAATTTGAAATGAAGGCCGACTTAGTACGACGCACTCAACTACAAATACAACAACAGCAGCAACTGATGCGAGAGAAACGAAAACTACAGAAAGCTGGAAAGTTGGAGATCAAACCAAATGTGACAATGACCAGTCCCTTAGTGAAGTTCCCTCAACAGCCTACGCAGAGAGTGTTGTTTCCAAGACCTCCGGTTAATCCGCGAGTATCGCCTGGAGCCAATGAAATACTTGCCTCACTCCAGAGGCCTGATTTTGCAGCTATGCAGGGTATGTAGTGCTTGCGGTTCGAACTACACACGCAAAAACGCACAAGTTGTAACACACCTGCAGCAGACTTGTAACAATACTGTTCCAACAACTTGTGAACATGATGTGTTCGCTTGGTTGTTGAGCTCGACAGACTTGTTATAAGTTGCTTCAACAACTTGTTATCGTCCTGGAATTCAACCATTTGTCAACAAGTTGTGAGTGACAACCTTGTAGCAACTTGGTAAAATAACAGCATTGTTACAACTTGTTGACAAGCTTGCTACAAGCCTGTTTATTGTATGACAATTCCTACACCGGACCACAGTGAATGAAATAATTTTCTCTTAAACTTTCTCTAGGTATAAAGAAGACGGTGTCCGTCGGAGTAATTCCGAAACCTCAACCCACGAAGTCTCTGGCAAGAATGGCAGCTATGAGTCAGCGACTAAAACACACGTCTAGAGATACTGTGAAACAGGCAAAGAAAATGAAGACGGTCAGAAGAAACTACTCGTTGCCAATGTATCCGATGGCATCCAAGTATTTGACTGCTGAGAGTAGGGAAGAATTGAGCAGGTAAGGTGTTGGTTTAAACTAAGATTAGAGAGGTTCTGATTTTGACTTCCACTACCGTTACCAATCAAATGCATTTGAGCCACCCGATTAACCAATCAAATGCATTTAATCTACCCGATTAACCAATCAAATGCGTATTAAACCTGTGAGATGTAGCGGAAGTCAATCTGAAACTCAATTATTTGTACTAGGTAACTCTACAAGTTTAATCAGGACCTTGTGTCTAGTATCCATTGATTTACATTGCGCCGTATTGCGCCCTACTCTATTATTATTTTACTCTGTCTAATGCCAGATTATTTAATCTGTCTAAAGGTCCAGACACACCGGACGCGATTCGACAACGCGACGCGATTTTTCGATTTTCACTGACCGATAACTTTGATCCTAGTTTAAATTTTCCAAATATTTAGAAGCGCTATAATACTTTGAGTTATTTGGTCTACATATCTTTCCAAATTTGCTCTCATTGTCTATTTTATTAACTTTCAAAAACTAAAAATCGCGTCGCGTTGACGAATCGCGTCCGGTGTGTCCGGACCTTAACGCCAGACGATTTTACTCGTCAAGGGGAGAGCGCTGGCACTAAATGGGTTAATTTCCACTCGTTTCAGAACGGCTGCATGTCGACGCACTTTGGATCAGATCATTGAGAAGATCGAACGAAACGAGAAGAACGAGGAACGCAAAGAGATGCGAAAACGTTTCCGTGAGGAGAACATGGTGTTAAAAATGGCGAGACTAAACAGCCAAAAACTCGACAGCCTTTTGCAGAAACGCAAGGAAACTCTCAAGAAACAGATTATGAGGAAACGTGCTTTGTTGGAAAAAGACATGACTCAGCAAATACAAGGAGAGTTGGCCATATTACGGAAAAGGAGTTGTGAGAGTAGTGATGGCGAAGAGACGGAATATTCCTATGTGCCCAAAAAGAGGGTCAAACAAGAGGGGCCTTTGTATTGTGTGTGTAAAACACCATATAATGATACCGAGTATGTATTTTGATTCCAAAGTATGTCTATTGCTTTATACTAGATAGCTCTATCAGCTCTAAATTGTCCCCTACTCCGCGCCGTCTTGTTTTAGTAGAGGAGGAAGCCTAAACTAACTTTATTTATACTGGGAACTCTATCAGTTCTAAATTAACCAAGTGTATAATTACGGGTAACAGTGAAACACTGTCTCTGGCATGGTCCAGGTGTCTATCTGATAAGGACATTGGCACCCCCTTGCACCGCTGTACCCTATTTGCGAAGGGGAGTGGGTGCACCCCCCCCCCCCCACCTTAAATCCACCCCTGTTAGCACTATCTATCTGATATCTGACGGCACTGTTACCTGTGACGCAAAATATTGCAAGAATCCAAACCCCGAGAGCAGAGATGAACAGCTTATGCACCAACCATTCTGCCATGTACATTTTTTAGATTCTACGTTGGCTGTGATCTCTGTAAGAACTGGTTCCATGGACGCTGTGTGGGTATTTCCTCGGAAGATGCGAACGCCATGAACGAGTACGTGTGTAATGAATGTGTGCAGAAGCAAAAGACGGTCGAAGAAGAGGAATTGTACTGTATATGTAGACAACCTTATGACGAAACCAAGTATGTAAACCGTGTATCATTACTGAAAACAGGCGTACTTTATGGCCACGAACCGTAAAAGAAGCGAGATGGATACACAGTATACTGTAGTTTAAAGAATGTAGCGGCAGCAAACCTTATAACAACACGGCAGCCGCCGGCTTGTTTTGAAAGCCATGATAGTGCATAGTGCACACGACAAAATCTCACAACTTGTCAACAAGATGTGTTCGCAACAGGCTTGTAGCAAGCTTGTCAACAAGTTGCAACAATGCTGCTATTTTATCACGTTGCTACGAGGTTGTCACTCACGACTTGTTGACAAATTGACGATAACAAGTTGTTGGAACAACTTGTAACAAATCTGTTGAGCTCAACATCCTTGCAGCAAGTTGGCAAACAAATCGTTGACAACTTGTCAACAAGCTGGGAACAAGCAGTGCGAACACATCCTGTTGACAAGTTGTTGGAACAGCATTGCTACAAGTCTGCTGCAGGTTTGTTATAACTTGTGTGTTTTTACGTGTGTAGTCGTGTAAATTTCTCATGTTTTATAGGTTCTACGTTGGGTGTGATCGGTGCCAGGGATGGTTTCACGGTAGCTGCGTTGGTATAACCCAAACCGAGGCTGACAACATCGACAGCTATATATGTCCAAAATGTAAGAACACCGCTGACAACCAAGACCAGAGGCCACTCACGGAGAAGGACTACGAGTCATTAAAACGAATTGTTCGCTCTTTACAGGTGGGATCAGGCAAACTCCCTAAAATCATTCATTTTTATTAGTGATTAGTATAGGATGGGATATAGTCTCCCTAGAACATGGGCACATCCACGAAAAATTATTTCTTTCTTTATATTTTTGGGAAGTATTGTTTACTAGGACGAACGTCTTATACTTGTGGTAGGTCATATGTATTTTTTATCGATTAATACTCGCAGTGAGTTTATTGAACTGATTAGTATGTGTGCTCTAATGAATCCCATAAACTTACTGTTATTGCTGAGTGGGTGTGATTATGTTCTAATTTAAGATGTTTCATTTTTTCAGAGTCACAAAATGTCATGGCCATTCTTGGAACCTGTTACTGCGGACGAGGCACCGGATTATTTCGATATCATCAAAGAACCGATGGGTAAGTTGAAATCATTTATTCATTTTGTTGTTTTTCAAAAACCAATGCCAGCTTCTCATCAATTTGGAAGTTTTCCTTGGGTTATATGTTTTCTCTGACAATAGGGTTGGGGGGGGAGCACTCCCCCCCCCCCCCCCCCCCCCCA
>CACRXK020007049.1:0-23699 GCA_902702795.2 Paramuricea clavata
GGGAACCACGTCCTCAATCACACGGGAACCACACCAGGAACCTTGTCCTCACCGTCGAAAGAAATAAAAAAATCGATGTCTTGGGTTACCTGTGCGTTGGACACAGGTAGCCCAAGACAAGGCACAGTAGCCCAAGACGTTTTTTTTTTCAAAAGAAATAGAAAAATAATCAATCACAAGGGGAACCACGTCCTCAATCACACGAGAACCGCGTCCTCGATCACACGGGAACCACACCAGGAACCTTGTCCTCACCGTCGAAAGAAATAAAAAAATCGATGTTTTGGGTTACCTGTGCGTTGGACACAGGTAACCCAAGACAAGGCACAGGTAGCCCAAGACTTTTTTTTTTCAAAAGAAATAGAAAAATAATCAATCACAAGGGGAACCACGTCCTCAATCACACGGGAACCACGTCCTCAATCACACGAGAACCACGTCCTCAATCACACGAGAACCACGTCCTCGATCACACGGGAACCACACCAGGAACCTTGCCTTCACCGTCGAAAGAAATAAAAAAATCAATGTCTTGGGTTACCTGTGCGTTGGAACAGTAGCCCAAGACAAGGCACAGGTAGCCCAAGACGTTTTTTTTTAAAAGAATAGAAAAATACCTGTGGGATTGACACAGTAGGCTCAATCACACGGAAACCACTTCCTCAATCACACGGGTACCACGCTAGGAACCTTGTCCTCACCGGAACCTTGTCCTCAGCGCCTGGAACATTGTCCTCAGCGCCAGGAACCTTTTGAAAAAGTGGCAAAAATGACAAAAAAGTAAGACTATAGCCTTAACTTTTCGTTCACTTTTCGCCGCTTATTTCATTTTGAACAGGTGTCAAAAAATGGCAAAAAAGTAAGGCTATACCCTTAACTTTTCGTCCATTTTTCGCGACTCATTTAATTTTTGAAAAAGTGGCAAAAAATAAGAAAAAAGTAAGGTTATAGCCTTAATTTTCGTCCATTTTCGCCGCTTATTTCATTTTTGTAAAGTGACAAGCGCATAGAACATAAGGTTCGAAACCGCATAATATCAACTTTCACGTCTTTTTCGATTACACATGCAGCTGGAAAAACTTGCTTTTTACGTCCACGGACAAGTCTAGTGATGTTCGTACATCACTAGACTTGTCCGTGGACGTAACTTACTCGTAGTAAGGCATCAACAGAAAGCCTATTGATCATAGATTCCAAAAATACAATTTTCATACCAGCCCAAATTCAAGTTTTTGCTACAGGGGCCATGAAATTCAATAGAACATAAGGTTCGAAAAGGCATATTAACTTTCACGTCTTTTTCGATTACACATGCAGCTGGAAAAACTTGCTTTTTATGTCCACGGACAAATCTAGTGATGCAAGAATGAGGCATCAACAGAAAGCCTATTGACCGTAGATTCCAAAAATACAATTTTCAGACCGTGCCAAATTCAAGTTTTTGCTACAGGGGCCATGAAATTCAATAGAACATAAGGTTCGAAAAGGCATAATATTAACTTTCACGTCTTTTTCGATTACACATGCCGCTGGAAAAACTTGCTTTTTATGTCCACGGACTCTCTAGTTATGCAAGAATGAGGCATCAACAGAAAGCCTATTGACCGTAGATTCCAAAAATACAATTTTCAGACCGTGCCAAATTCAAGTTTTTGCTACAGGGGCCTTGAAATTCAATAGAACATAAGGTTCGAAACGGCATAATATTAACTTTCACGTCTTTTTCGATTACACAGGTGGAAAAACTTGCTTTTTATGTCCACGGACTCTCTAGTTATGCAAGAATGAGGCATCAACAGAAAGCCTATTGACCGTAGATTCCAAAAATACAATTTTCAGACCGTGCCAAATTCAAGTTTTTGCTACAGGGGCCTTGAAATTCAATAGAACATAAGGTTCGAAACGGCATAATATTAACTTTCACGTCTTTTTCGATTACACAGGTGGAAAAACTTGCTTTTTATGTCCACGGACTCTCTAGTTATGCAAGAATGAGGCATCAACAGAAAGCCTATTGACCGTAGATTCCAAAAATACAATTTTCAGACCGTGCCAAATTCAAGTTTTTGCTACAGGGGCCTTGAAATTCAATAGAACATAAGGTTCGAAACGGCATAATATTAACTTTCACGTCTTTTTCGATTACACAGGTGGAAAAACTTGCTTTTTATGTCCACGGACTCTCTAGTTATGCAAGAATGAGGCATCAACAGAAAGCCTATTGACCGTAGATTCCAAAAATACAATTTTCAGACCGTGCCAAATTCAAGTTTTTGCTACAGGGGCCTTGAAATTCAATAGAACATAAGGTTCGAAACGGCATAATATTAACTTTCACGTCTTTTTCGATTACACAGGTGGAAAAACTTGCTTTTTATGTCCACGGACTCTCTAGTTATGCAAGAATGAGGCATCAACAGAAAGCCTATTGACCGTAGATTCCAAAAATACAATTTTCAGACCGTGCCAAATTCAAGTTTTTGCTACAGGGGCCTTGAAATTCAATAGAACATAAGGTTCGAAACGGCATAATATTAACTTTCACGTTTTTTTCGCTTACACAGCTGGAGAAACCTGCCGTTTACGTCCACGGACAAGTCTAGTGATGCACGAGTAAGGCATCGACAGAAAGCCTATTGATCATAGATTCCAAAAATACAATTTTCATACCAGCCCAAATTCAAGTCTCTGCTACAGGAGCCTTGAAATTCAATAGAACATAAGGTTCGAAACAGCATAATATTAACTTTCACGTCTTTTTCGATTGCGCATGCAGCTGGAAAAAAATTGCTTTTTAATTATTAAAAACGATGTCTGACATTAAAAAGTTTTTGATACAACCAGGAATCGAACCTAGCTTGACGCACTTGCAACACTTAATTGTCCTTACCACTAGACCATCTTGCCTACACTTAGTTTAACTGCTTTTTTATTCTACTTAACTCATTCTCGTCTCGGGTGAAATTATTAAAAAACGATGCCTGACATTAAATTGCTTTTGATACAACCAGGAATCGAACCTAGCTTGACGCACTTGCAACACTTAATTGTCCTTACCACTAGACCGTCTTGCCTACACTTACTTTAACTGCTTTTTTATTCTACTTAAAACTCATTCTCGTCTCGGATGAAATTATTAAAAAACGATGTCTGACATTAAAATGTTTTTGATACAACCAGGAATCGAACCTAGCTTCATGCACTTGCAACACTTAATTGTCCTTACCACTAGACCGTCTTGCCAACACTTACTTTAACTTCTTTTTTATTCTACTTAACTCATTCTCGTCTCGGATGAAATTATTAAAAAACGATGTCTGACATTAAAAAGTTTTTGATACAACCAGGAATCGAACCTAGCTTCACGCACTTGCAACACTTAATTGTCCTTACCACTAGACCGTCTTGCCAACACTTACTTTAACTTCTTTTTTATTCTACTTAACTCATTCTCGTCTCGGATGAAATTATTAAAAAACGATGCACATTAAAATGTTTTTGACGAAAAGTAAAAGCTGACCGCTTAAGGTTATGTCGACAAAGGCTATCCTTTTTATTTTTTGTTCATAAGAATTAAGGAAAGGGCAATAATGGGTTAACAGTATGTACCACATACTAATTCTCGCCCACTCACCATTAAATCCTTACTACAAGTAAAATCATCTGACATAAAATAATCTGGCGTTACACAGAGTAAAATAATAGAGTAGGGGGCATCAATCAGGGCGCATTGCTGCTTAAAAAGATCAAGAGAGCCTCAGAATCCAATGGGCGATTTTCTCATTTTTGTATTTAAAATATGGTGAATACTTGCATTAATTATCATATACAGAAAGAAAGTTATAGTTTGTATAATACCTGATTTGGTAAGGTTTGTTTGGTTATAGTTCTCAATGCCTAAGACAGATTGATGTCTCCATTCATTATCTTACATATATGTTAACATTATTAGGGCTTCTCGCAATGTCTGAATGATAAGCTTTCTTTTTTTGTCATCCACAAATCTGTTCTTAGAAAACATGTCACTTCCATAAAGTGATCTGTCTTGCCTGGAAAAGAAAACATATTCATGATCAGTTGATATGACAGCTTAGGTTGAATCAATGGTTTGAAAAATTGAAAAGCTGAGAGGATGCCTGTGGTCCCCTCTTGGTATTTCATTGAAAATGTCAAATTTTGTACAACATGTTTTGTTGTAGTGATTTGGGGATAAAAAAATAACTCAAGTACCGGAGCCATCACTGTGCCCTCCCCCGCCCTCTGGCATTCGACCAAAATTTTAAAATTTTGTAAAATATTCTTTCAAGTCGAAAGTCATCATTTGGACCAAAGAAAACATTTCGATCACTTCCAGAAGGTCTGGAGTGATTTGGGGGAATATTTGAGAATTATTGAAAAATAACTAAAAAATCTGGACGAGTTTGTTGCGGCCGCCCTCCCCCCTTTGGCATTTGACCAAAATTTTAAAATGTAAGTTGCAAAACATGTTTTTATAAGTCGAACGTGATTGTTTTGATGAAAGAAAACATTTTGATCACTTCCAGAAAGTTTGCAGTGACTTAGGGTAAATTTTGAATTATTGAAAAATATGTTGTAAACCTACACACACAAAAATCTCACATCTTGTAACAAGTCTGCCAACAAGCCGTCAACAAGATGTATTTGTACTGCTTGTCACAAGTTGTCAACAGGTTTGGAACAACTTGTAACAACCTTGTTGAAATTATCAGACTTGTTGCAAGGTTGTTCTCAACAATTAGTCCATTACATGCTTGATATCAGGGTTGGTAAGTTTGATGAATAATTAGGCCAAATCATCATTAGTGTCATTTAGAAAACAAAAGGCCAAGACAAAGAAAACAAAGGCCTAGTGTGATGGTGTTTGGCCTAATTATTCAGCAAACCTACCAACCCTACTTGATATAAAAAGATTGTTACAACCTTGTTATATCGATCATGGCTGTAACAAACTTATAGCTTACGGATCGAAAGCTTTGCAGTAATAAATTATTATTTTATTATATGTGTAAATTATTATATGTATATTAAAACTATTATATGTTTTATCGCCATGCAAACATACAAAAGAACTTATTGTAACAAACTTGTTGGCACAGTCTTGTAACAATTAAGTCTGATAATGCCATCGAGCTTGTTACAAGTTTTAAACAGCTTGTTTCAAACTTGTTAATACAAACTGGGAACAAGCAGTGCGAACACAACTTGTTGACAGCTTGTGAACAGACTTGTAACAACTTGTTTGCGGACTTGTTACAACTTGTGCGTTTTTACGTGTGTAATTGGGGTGCTCTGGTGTTCCCCACCTTCAGGCCCTTGGCATGTGACCGAAATTTCTGGTGTGAACCAGCTAGAACATAATAGGCATCCCCAAAATGTAGCA
Source organism: Paramuricea clavata (assembly GCA_902702795.2). Classification (NCBI taxonomy): domain Eukaryota; kingdom Metazoa; phylum Cnidaria; class Anthozoa; order Malacalcyonacea; family Plexauridae; genus Paramuricea; species Paramuricea clavata. Next base: position 5,402 of record CACRXK020007049.1, read on the forward strand.
TAAAATAAAACACTCACTCTATCAAGAAATTCCTCCTCCAGTATCTCGATGATGCCTGGAGCACTGCCATCGCAATTGCTGTGAAATGTGACTTGATCAAGTTGTTTTAGAGTAAACATGAGAAGTTCATTGTTCTCTTGACAGAACAATAAATACTGGGAGGATGACTGAAAACAGAAAATAAACTTAATCAATATAGGAATAGACATTTTTGATTTTGAGTGTACTGTACGTAACTAAACTATAACTTAAATTTAATTAATTAAAAAATATTATAATACAAAAAACTCTTAAAAAGCAATTTATTACCAGCATATAAAATGCCTGAAAAACTATCAAGCTGTCACTCAATGTGTTTATAATCAGACTGCTCATGTGTGTAGTTAACCTATTATGCTCGAGATAGTCCCCCCCCCCCCAGGCCGGGTGTTAACAGGACTTTGTGGAGGAAATACAACATTTTAACAGAGCATTGCCTTTTCAATACCCAGGTTTAACACTGATATAAAAGCGGGTATAATAGCCAGGGTTTAACACCATATGAAAAAGGCTGGGGTAGAATGGCCAGGATTTAATGCACACACATAACCTAATTTAAAAATGAAAATTAAAGCCCAGCAAATGACTTTCAGACAAGACATAATAAAAATATAAAATTTATAATATCTTTAATTTATAATATCTTTTATTTATATTATATCTTTAATTTACTAATATTTTTAATGATAGGTGTTTTTCATCCCTTCTTCTTATTTGCTTATTTGAATAATGTAACCGTTTAAAAATTTGGTGCTTGTGATGTTACTCTGAGTGTATATATATACACACCTTGAGCTTGAAAAGCTTGAAAAATATGCCTGACCACGGTGGGAAGGATCGAGGCATATTTTTCAAGCTTGCCCAGTGTGGATATACACTCAGAGTAACATCACAAGCATCATATTCACCTGAGTACATTACACCAACACAGAAAAAATCGTTTAAACTTAAACTTATTTACACACTTGCAAATAAGTTTAATTGCTCTGAAGATGTCGATGCTCTGAAGATGTTGTGAACAATACAACAAAATGTTAGCCAATAAATTTTATATTTTTGTTATGTCTTGTCTGAAAGTCATTTGCTGGGCTTTAATTTTCATTTTTAAATTATGCTTTCCACCCGGTGTATCAATCACATGTAACCTAATCACATTTCGAAAGCCACAAAACATCACGTTTCAAAAGTCTTGCCTCAAATAATAGTACGGTAATTATTCATGAAATTAATGGACATATATTATAAACTGAAGTGAAGTATGCACAAAATTATATAAGTACAAATAAGGAATTTTGTCTGGGGCTGGGGTTTCAATTGACTAGTGCATTAAGCTGCATTGTGCCCTTACTGTGATCCATATAAGACACAGCCAGAGATGGGCCCGGGCCCCCAGGCAAAATTGTGGCACCGCCTTTGTAAAGATACAAGAAAAGTACATTGTTTCTTTTTACCAAACATGATAAAATTACTTTCTTTAAATTAATTTTAAAACAAATGTAAAATGGTGTTGCAAAGTCGTATTATTATATTTATATATTCCATGAACAAAGAAAAAAATCTTTATAGGCATGGGATTTACCTAAATTTGTGAATAGGGTAGCAACGAGATGTATAAAACAATGTTATCCAAAAGTGTCTACTGACTCTATTAAATTAAAGTATAGGTTTGAGAGAAGAGCTTTAAAGATGGTTGGCACTATTTTCCATCCAGCAAACTGACCATTTCTGCAAGATAGAAGAGGTGTTATACGCTATGTAACTAACCCAAACCCTACCCCTACTCTAACCTCAACCCTAACCCTAACCGAATTAATAAAAAAATCCAAAAAGAAATGACTTTACAAAATCGATAGGGCGGTTTGCTGGATGGAAAAAAGTGCTAACTTTAAAGATGCTGTATTAAAGTCCGTTGTGCGCATCAGTTGTGCTCATAACAAAGGGGAAACCCGCAGATATCATCATATAAACAATATTGCCCAAATTTTGTATCTTTCCAACTTTCTCGAACTGAAACGTAGAGTTTATATTCATTTACAGTACAAGTCAGTTAGTATATCATATTTTACAAATATAACAGTTCAAAATGTAAACAAAACGTTTGTTTTATACATTAGTAACATTACAAACCTTACAGAATTGAATACAGCATCTTTAAACTATAAAAAATATAAATACCGAAAAGTGAAAACCTTTTAAAAACTTACCATTAAGACAGGCTGTTCTTTCAGTAAGCGTTGTCTCTTTATCCATGGTCGAATTTCCAGTAGAATTTTTTTAAACCAGTACAGCGATGTAGCGAAATTTCCGGCCGTCTTTCACAACAAATATTAAACATCACAAATAAAAGTCAATAACTGCACGAATTTTTCTCTTTACTACAGAATCGTTTTCCCTGTCCATTGAGTTATAATTTCCAAAACTAGCCAGTCGTTATAACGTAAAATAAGCGGGTATTTGTGAACAAAAATGCCCTTTGATGACACGAAGCAAGCGGCACCATCTTGTCTTCTCCAAACATTACAAATTTTCCCGCCAAATTTAATGAGCGAAGGTGAAGTCCCGTATTAAATATCAAACTGACGTCACAGGTGTTATTGGTGGTAAAATATTTCAAAAATACGCTAAAATCTAGCCTGCGAACAGGCTCTCCAGCTCGCTAAAATCCAATTTTAATCTCTTTACCCTTCGCTATTTTCACTTTCCACATGGTGATCGCTAGATAGTATACTTCAAAATAAGGTTTTCGTTTTTATAACGTAGAAAAAACTATCCTAACGCAAAACTAAACCCTAAGCCTAATACTAAACCTAACTCTAACCCTAACCTGATCCTAACCTAACTCTAACCTAACCCTAACTTACTTTAAAAATTGATATAAAAACGGAAACCTTATTTTTAAGTATACTATCTAGCAATTGCCCTTTCCACATGGTGTTGCTCTGATATTGTTGGACCCAACCACGACTGTAACACAACATTTGCCCGCTAAACATTTTAAAATCAACAAAAATATTAAATATGTAGTATTATTTCTAAAATAATTCAAATTTATAGAAATATACTCTTCGGGCGAACATCGGGAAAATCCGAAGTTTTCTGAGCTGTATTAAGCACTGGATGTCTGTCTGTCTTCACGTTCATTAATTACTTCATGTAACCAAGTTTATTCTGGCTCGAACATGGCCGCTCAAATTTTCAGAAAAATCATATACCGAGGTAATTAATTATAATACCAAGTAACGAAACTAGCTTCTTCTCAGCACATGTTCATTGTTTTTACCATTGTTAATTATGCTAGCATACTTGGACCAATGGCTGTTTGTAATAATAGATCATTGACTGTATAGATCAGTGACTATATAGATCAGTGACTGTATAGATCAGTGACTATATAGATCAGTGACTATATAGATCAGCGACTGTATAGATCAGTGACTGTATAGATCAGTGACTATATAGATCAGTGACTATATAGATCAGTGACTGTATAGATCATTGACTATATAGATCATTGATTGTATAGATCATTGACTGTAAAGATCAGCGACTGTATAGATCAGGCGATTTAATTGTCTGGTATACACCCTTTTCATAAATGGCTGCCGATTAAAAATTCTTTTATGTGCATACAAATTGGCCCAACTAGCCTCGTACTCATGTTAAGATTTCAAAGGAATTTCTACCCAGAAACGAGGCTAGTTGGGCTAATTTATATGAACATAAAATAATTTTTAATTGGCAGCCATTTATGAAAAGGGTGTATTATACTATGGATGTCTGTCTGGATACTATATGTATATTAGATACAGATCGGCTGCTCATGTTTTATCTAGTACATATATACATACAAATCTAACACCTTTTTTACCTGAATATTTATTTATACTGAATCAAATATTTACATATATGATTATAAAACGACTCGTCAAGAATGAGTCATGTAGCCTGCGTAGCAGCCGCTCTTTTGGGGGAGGGTTTGCTAATCATGTGACAGAATGTCGGTATTGCCCTCTTGAAAATAAATAAAGTAGAAATGTTTATATATAAACAATTCATAGTAGCCCGCCTGCAGACTAGATTTAAAACATTAGTATTGAATCTGCGAGCCGTAGGTATTAATAATTTTATCCCTGACATTAAGGTATTAATAATTTTATCCCTGACTTCGCGTGTTTCGTGGGTGCTTCGTGCTGCAGAACAAACTTTGCATGTGATTGGTTTACATCTAAATTATCATTAGGACATATTCAATCTGTAATTTAGCAGTCTAATCGTACGATCTTGTTAGAATAACTTCCCAAAGCTAGAAGTCACTCCTTTCGCCAATTCTGACGTATCTTGAAGTTCAATGGCTTGTTTTCGTATCCGCCGTGCCTGCAGTTTTTCTTGTAAGGCCTGATCGAGACGCGCTTTATTCACGTCTTGCGCTTTAGAGAATTGGGCGACCTGTTCCTCGTACTTCGTCTTCAATTCTTCGATGTTGCCAAACAGAGCATCCATATTAGGAACTGGAGCGAGTTCTATCAATGGCTTCACTTTCATTGCCGTTTCCAACAGCTCCGCTATTTCTAGATATTCACAATGAACTATCGTTAGAACGAATTACAATTTTTAAAAGGAATTAATTACGTGATATTTCAAATCGACTATGAGGACTGGACTAGATTTCAAGTCCGCGAAATTTGATCAAAATGCGAGGCCGTGAAATCCACACCAGCCGAGGATTTGAAATCTCACACGAATAAATCACCACTTAAAACATGTTTTTATCAGTCGAAACCAACTGTTTTGATGAGAGAAATGCTTTTCAACAATTTTCAGAAAGTTAGGAGTGGTTTGGGGCACTTTTTGGAGAGAATTTCCTGTGGTCCCCCCCCCCCCCTTTGGTCAGCCTAGGTATGCCTGTGGTTCCTCCTTTGCATTTGACCAAAATTTTTTAAAACATGTTTTATCAGTCGAAACTAACTGTTTTGATGAAAGAAATGCATTTCGACAATTTTCAGAAAGTTTCAGAAAGGTAGTAAAAATTTCCTATAAAATATTTGAAAAAGCATTCACAAACCTTGACTGTCCACACCACTGGATTCTTCTGTTGTTCCATTTGCTTTCTTAGTGTCTTCTGCATCTTTCTCAGTGGTGAAGGATGGTGGGACATCTCCTTGGGTGGTCAAAGGTGGAGGGATATCTCCCTCGGAAGGTGGGGCAACCTCACCCTGGGTGGTGGAAGATGGAGGAGTGTCAGAAGGAGCAACACCCTCGGTCGTGGGAAGAGAATCTCCTTCTGAAGAGACATCTTTCTCATGGGAGGGTCTTCTTTCTGTGGTCGGTGGAGATGGGATGTCTTCTAGATTGTCATCTTTCAGCGAGACTGTATCAGGTTCAGCAATGCGAGTGTCACTCTGGACTTCAGGAATCTGTTCTTGTGAATGTTGCAACCACAGTACTTCATCAGGTATGTCTTCGCTCACGTCTTTACCTTGTAGTTCTCGTAACTTCACGTGAATCAGTCTGGAAATGAGAACATGTTAGATATACACACTTGTCTTACAAGAATATCCTCCGCGTTCCACAGAATAACTTTGTTATACCAGATAGCTCTATCAGTTCTAAACTATTCTTGTTAGAGGTCCTACTAGTCTAGTGTCACCACAGGAGGAAATCGAAACTATACATCAGCTTAACTATTTTCCTTAAGGTCCAGTAAGAACCTGGCCCAGTGTTACTACAGGAAAAAACAGAAGTACCCGGGAGAAACGTCCGGTGTTAGAATAAAATTGGAAGCACTCTTCTCCCATGGAGGGAGGTGAAATTATAATCATACAAGTGTATATTGCAGGAATCCCGGTCACAGTTACGAAGGGTAAATAAAATAAACACTGCTCCTACCTCATTCGTTCCCGTTTCAGGGCCAGTATTTTTTCTTGCCACAATGGAACAATCTGTTGCAGGTCTTTATTAATGGTCTTCTCGAGCACCAGAATGATCCATTGATGAAGCGAGTTTGCTTTGTTGTTCAGAGCGCTGTAGGTCTGAAGTGCTCGCATGTACGAGTCTCGGTTCATAATATCGTTGAAGATTGTGGCTATTGCATTATTCAACACCTTAAGAGAAGATTAGATTAAAATATTTAGAATATGAGATTGTAAACTACTGTCATGGATATTTGCAAGTGTTGTTAGTACTACAGTATATGTTTGCTCTATACATAGTTCCACAGAATATTTTTTCTCGCACATCAGCGACGTCTACATTAATTATTATGCTCTCACCCTCAAATCCTCACTGTTACAATACGGTATGTTGACATTGCTTAAGTAACGATGCGTGTTGGTGATGTTCTGTGAAGCAGCTATCAAATAGTTCCTTGTTTCTGCCACCATCGAATATCGCGCCTGGAAAAGATTAAACATTTACAAATTTAGCAGAATTAATGGTTGTTAGCTTTTGTGGACAAAACAGTGAAGCATTTCGGGCAACGTTTTAAAGTAATATCCGGAAATGATGTGACAAGGAGGATATTTCTTCCATACCTGTACCATGGATTGATTCACAGTATTGATCTGGGCCCATCTCCTCGTTGAATAAGCAAGTTGTTGCACAGCATGTTCCATCAAAACTTTAGCATTGCTCCAGTAATTTCGTGCTCTACTGATAATCTCTTTACGTTCTGTGAGTAAGTCTGTTTCCGCCTCCAGTTGGCCTTCAAGATCACTTCCATATTTCCCATCAAATATTTCATCCAACTTTTTCTCACGTTCTGCTCGTATTCTCTGCAGCTCTTCACATTCCTTCTGCAAGGACTCGACCTCAGCGTACAATGCATTGTATTCTTCTTGTCGGCTTTTTAATTCCTTCTCAGCAACTTCTTGACGGTTCAATGCATCCATGTATTCTTGTTGTTCCTTTGCCATCTGTGACTGTAGTTGGTAGACATCTGAGAACATGGCTCTGACATTTGGATGTTGCATGACAGCTACATCTCTGTACTCTTTCACCCTAAAATATCCAAAGTTTGAATTACTGAAGGTACAATTTCAAGTTAAGTTGGGAAAGGGTAGTCCTGCCATGAGGATAGGAAGGTGAGGTAGACAAGGGTGTAAGGGAAAAGAGGAGTAAAGCAGCAAGTGAGAAGTAGGTGAGAGCAAGAGAAAAGGAGGCAGGGAGATTAAAGGGAATTACAGGTAAAAACTGGGGGGGGGGGGCAAAATGAAGGGGAAAGGGAGAATAGAAGTGAGGTAGCTTAGGAGGGCAGCAATTGAGAGAAAAGGATTAGGGGAAAGAAAGAGCTGATTTCAGTAAAATTGATTGTGAAAAGTAGAGGGAACCAGAGGGTATTGTTTTGCCAAACCTAAAAAACCTCTGGGCCAGGGTAAGGGACCCAGGCCTTTGTTAAAAAGTAGGGATAAATAATTGAAAGTCGATCAAAACAATCCACATACGTTTGTTGTTTGAGAGCTTCCACCTTCTTCTGCGCCGCTTGTAACTCAGGATAAAGACTAACAAGCAACTTATGTTGTGTTTGATACTGTCCTACTACACCCTTGCTTTCCAGCAAACTTAATTTCTTTTCTAATTCCAGAACGTCTTGTAATGATTCTTCTGTATAAGTTGGTGCTGGCTTTTCATTGGATGGTTCATCTTTCTTTGGTTCTTCCTGAACTGGTTCGGCCGCAACTGATTTAGGTTCTGGTGAAGTTGCTGTTGAAACTCGTTTTTCTGGCTCTGGAGCTTTTTGTTGAACTGGTTGAGCCTGTTTCTCTGGTGGAGTTGAAACAGGTTCATTTTGTTCAGTAAGCTTTTCAACCACACTTGATTTCCTTACAATTTCTTGAGCATGTCCATTATTATTCAACGCTGCTTGCTGTTCAACAATTTTACTAGCACCACAACCCATTCTACAGTAACACCCCCAAAAATTTATAATGTACACTACGAGATTTCAATATTTGCCAACACCAGCTATCTTCGTAGACAGGGGTCAAGACACACAAGCTAAAATCAATTCCACAGAACCGCCTGACAGGAATGAACTGTTGAAATTAAATACGTACAGTACTAGTTTTTACGCCTTGATTACCTGTCCTCCAGGACTATACACATTACAGTGTTATTAACTCACGTAGTATAAATATTTTTGTAAAAAGTTACTAAAATATTATACATATATAATCGTTGCCACACAGTCCAGCCAGAGCCGATAACTCGCCCGTTAAGATCCTGTAATCTGAGCGTGTACCGATCTTCATGTCATTTGCTGTGAAACGAAGGAATTTTGTTGTGAAAATCTGTAGTTTGTGTTGCCCTGGTTTTACGATCTCTTTGTTTACATTTAATCTATAATTGAAGCTGTTACTATAGTTACCCACGGAAGCTTCTCACGCGGGACAAACACGCGAGTGCAGGTGCACAACAGATTTCACAAATATTTAGTGTTTTGTAATGAAAAATACTTTAAAACACGAGGCGATGCTCAATATTTGATTGTGCTTTCCAACAAACTACTGTTATGTCATGGGATACATTTTTATTATTTACTACAGGTTGTAAGATAAATATTTTCAAAATATTTACAAATGTTTGGAAACAACCAGTCAAGACAACGCATCTTTTTTGAACACAATGACACAAGAAATGAATGTAATAAGGACTAAGTCGACTTAAAAAATATGAAGAGTAAACCCTGTAGACTAAAGCCGGCGGCATCCACCTATGCATCCACCATGTAGTAATATGCTGAAAGTAACAGGCAGCGTACATATCTAGACTAGTTGGTCAGTAGTACTCTGTGCCTAGCTCAGAGGCGGTCCCACAACCTCACAATACCTGCATTGCTCCTACGCAACGCGTTTTTACCGCATTTCAAGAAAAAAATTTAGAAAAGTTTCACTCCTACGGCTGTAGCTTGCCTCTGGTCTGATTAGTCACCCTGCGAAAAGTCCATTTAATTCCTAGTTTTATTTCTACACTAGTTACTCTAGAACAAAAAGTAACATGATATAAATTAAAGTAAGCAGTTCAAAAAATACCGAACTACTGTTACTTGCTATTGTTACCTAATATAACATTAGTTACCTAATATTACATAGAAATCTAAATTATCCGCTAAGGGCTGTAAAAAATCCTTTCAGGCTCTTATTTTAACTTTGGTGTCTGTGAATTACGCGATGATGCTTCAAATTGATACTGATAGTTTGTTGAGCTTTGAAGGAGTTACAAGTCGGTATTTGTCTTTTCAATGGCTTGGTTCCAGATCACACAATGATGAATCCATGAATAATTACGGCGGTTACAACAAGTGCTAGACTTGACATCAACGTAAGAGTGGAAGATGGAAACAATATACAGATAGCATCCACATTCACTTCTCCAGGAACAAATCTTGCACTGAAAATATTCAAAAAATGACGTCATAGTCATGCGACATCATAAGTCATGTGACAACAAGTCATGGTGTATATCATGTGACGTCATAACACAGTATGTCATAAGGAAGAAATGATGTAATATGACCATGTGACGTATACCCTACATCACTTACCATTCCAAGTACTTATCACACTGTTGTCGAGTGAAATTGATCACAATATGTTGACCATCTGCAGAGCACCATGGGTGACGACAGTGTATGTTGTGAAGTCTCTGTCGACATGTTTTGGGCAAGGTGTGGTTTAGACGGTGTATGGTCACGTTCAAATACTGGATGAGATTTTGATCATGATAGTTGAGAAACCACATTGGAAGCTAGACATGAAAACAACAAATTACTCTTTAATTCACATACTTTGTTTAAAATTACAAGCGAATACTGACGAAATATGTAAGGTGGCATATTCTCTCACGGCAGTTCAGTCATGGTAGCTCACAATTTGCACACTAAATCGAAGTTCAATCTCGTCATTCGTAATTCTTGTGCACATTTTAATCAGAAGAAAAGCGGCTTTAACACTTGCTTTTCACGCAGCCATTGACAAATACCCCACAACAGAATGTGAGGTTGTATATAATACGTAACTAAATCACAGTAATTCCTACCTTTCCATACTGTTGTTCATCACATCTCGTGTCTAAATCGTACGGAACACATCGATCACTCTCCCAGCCAAGAGGTGTGTATGTAAGATGGTCACAGAGAAAATAATCGCTACTCATGAAGCGGCTTGCGACGCGCGAGTTACATGCGGCAAATATCTTCCAACACTTCATTTTAATATCAGGATCGTGAACAACCCACCTCTGCATTTCCAGATTTTCAAACCTTGGGTTTTGATGTTTACTGCATCTCGGGAAAAGTTGTGCGCAGAGGTAGTCTTTGTAACTGTTAACGCACTGCGGTCGACTATCCAAGCGCATTATATCTTTGGATTTTCTGTATATAGTTTCCATCATAATTTCATAGCGTTGTGAGGCGTAGTCAGGCACGAAGTGGTTAAATGAAATGTTACATGGAGGTTCATCAGGCACACGTGTACATTGGTTTAGTTTAGAAAGGATGTATTCTTTGCTACGGATTCTCTTCAGTAAAATACCAACGAAGAAAAGAGTGAAGACGCATGATTTGTAAGACGCCATAACTGATTGTATGAAAACGCCACCGGTTTAAACGTTTTTTGTTTGTTGTTGATGTCACCTGTTGTTATTAGAGAAGTTTCTGCCGCGCAAGTGGAAAATTGAACAATGTTCTTCGTAGCTTTATATTTAAATGATTAAAATCATTTACTCCTTACAAGACACTTTTCTACGAGGTTTCTTCCCAATAAGGCATAACACTAAAACAACTTTTAAATACAAATAACTCTTAATTTACAGTAACCTAAAAATACTTAGTATACTTTAAGGTTTAGTCTCGGCTTTTAGCCGTCACTGTTGAGATTTTTCTGTAATCGATGGACCTCTACACTCACTATTTATCGCTATTCTCTGATTGGAAAACACTGCATATTCCGATTACGAAAAGAGAGATAACGCATGCTCCAGCGACCAAATTGTCAAACTACAGTCATTACTTCTCTGCATATTGCTCTAACCTTTCCACCAACAACGTCGTGTCTAACCTAAATGTAAATGATTCAGAAAATTGTACGACAGTGAAACCTTTGGGGTGAAAGTCACCTATACCTTACGAATATTACTGACATACCTTGTTTGATCATCCACATCAGCAGCTATCTCGATGGAGTCATCCTCAGGTTCACTGAGATATCCCGACGGAGTAGCGTCACTGTCGGTGTCTGGAAAAATTTGAATAAAATTGGGTGATGAAAATGATACCAACAAACCAGGCACACGGAGCAACCAACCCTCCACCCCTCTTGCTAGCTATCCCTACTGCCCCCTCAAGTTCGCGGGTATCCAAACCGTAGAATCCGCCCACAATACCAACCTACCATTAAATCGTAGGTTGCTTTTTGAACCAATGGCGCTAAGAAATCCAGTTGAGTCAGAGTCTTCTTTAGCACTCAAATAGACCGAGTCACCATCATCACTGTCATCACTCTCATGCTTACCATTGCTCGGAATTTGACCAAAGTTTGCCGCTAACACACGTTTACTACCTAAAACAACATGATATAGTTTAGCTTGAACCCTAAACACTCGTCACTCAATCACGCCTCAGTCACATGTCAGAAGAATGTTTCCTGTTTGACTATGTCAAACAACAGCTGATTTTCTACACTGGATCAACAAGGGACGATGATCTCTATTGAACCTACAGGGAAAACGGTTTAGAACTGATATGATAAACTATCAGTCTATCCAGCATAAATAAAGTTAGTTTAAGTATCTTCGTATGGTAATAATGAATCAATAATGGATAATCAATATGAGGTCTCTAGGAAGACCAGCGCTATGTAGTGTACCCTACCTCTAGGCGGAGCTGATAAAAGACTGCCCAAACTTCGTGAAGATAACTGGGTCTTGTGATCTTCATCTTCTCTCGGTGATACGGTGATCTCCGAATTGCTTTTATTCAAACTACCATCAGTAAGAGTTCCATCAGTAAGATCTTCGGAATAACTCCGACGTAAGCCGTGATCAACTCGGTCGGGGTCGTAATCTGGTCGGTGAAGGACGTTATCCAATGTACCGCCATTTTCTTCTTGGTTAGGAGTGGAAGTGGATATCACGTTGATTTCCGAATGGTGGTTCGGACGATACTCGGGAGTGGACGTGATGGGATGATCATTTGTGAAGTCTTTACTCATTGATAAATTATCATTGTCATAATCCTTTAACTCCGTTGTTGAATCAAACATGTCTTGCTCAGGAGTAGTTTCAGGAACAACATGTTCAGTAAAAAGAACACTTGCAATTGTTATGGGTTCCATAAACATTTCCTGTACATTTACGGAACTTGTAACGGGAATCTCCGAAACTGTCTCACGTGCATCTAAATTCCTTAAAACTTGGTTTGCTGTTGGATCATGTTTCTTGAAATTTTCTTGAATTTTCTCAGAAGAGCTGAGAATTTCTGGACTTTCAAGTTCGTATTCTTGACTGGGATTCTCAGAGTTGCTGATAGTTTCTCCTATTTCGAGTTCGCCTTCTTGACTGAGGCTCTCGGAAATGTAACGTTCTGAAAAAACACTGCCTTCTTGCGTTTGAGTGTTTTCGGAAACTTTCTCGTCTAAATCAGGTTCCTCTATCAAGTTCTCAAACATTCCGTCTGTTTCGGCCCCATCTGTCATTGAGGTCTCTACATTTAACATGCCAAATAAACTTTCCAGTTGAGAAATATCAGCGCAAGACACGACCTGATGTTCTTCTGGTGCTATGATGGTCTCACTCACAACTGCTTTGTCATTGGCGTTATCCTGGTCTGATGGAGTTATAGGAGAGGGAAATTCAAAGCTTTCTGATTCGTTCATATCGAAGCTAACGTTTTCAAAGGCAGGATTTGGAAATTGTTCGTTCATTTGTTCCAAAGCGATCTCCTTCTGTTCTGCAATTATTTGGTCGACTACAGGATCAGAAGATTGGAAGGAACTCGGTACCTGCAAGAGAAAAAGTCACAAATTATTCTTCATTTATTCTGCACTGTCAATTTTTAATTTAATTATGACTAAACGAAGACAGTGCATAACTTTAAAATGTTTGAAATATAATTCCTACCTTGCTGTTATCCTCCACTTCAGGATTTGATATTTCTTTTTCTTTAAAAACAGCAAATCCTTTTTCCACCAGTTTCTCCTCAATGTTCACATCCTACATGTTGACAAAGCGGTTATTACAGTGTCCAGTTGGTTCAATATTTAAAAAATGTACAACTCACTTCTTCACTATTTGTATCAATAAGTTCAACACAAGGTACTCCACTATCATCATAATACACAACTCTAGCCATCAGTACTTTCCATTGAGCACAACAACTGAGCTTCTCAAATAAATCACATGCTTCCTGACTCCAGTGTTCACCTGAATGAAAATATGTAATCAGAGCTCAGAAAATGACTTTTAATGTTTGTCTCCAAAAATAATCCAGAGATCATTTTTAGGGAGGGTGCAACCCTCCAGTAAATCATGATAATTACTAAACATGCTCCAACCTTTTGGTTTGATATTTGCCAGATAAACTTCAACAGCTTGAAATGGCAGATCACAAAATTCTTTCCTGTTAACACCAATAAAAAAATTCAATAAATTTTCCAAGGTGAAAATATCATATTTCTACACCAGAATTCCTGATATTACCTAATGTTTTCAGTTTCAAAATCAGGACACAGTGCAATCAACAAAAGGGAAACTTGGCATTAATTAAATACAATACAGTCACATCCCTCTAATACACACACTATTGAGACCCAGCAGCAAAGAGCTCATCCTAGAGAGATGTCAATGAGAATCTCAACTATATGTACAACACATAGCTGCCTCGTCCCTTGTCGCATCAGTTGGGAATAGAGATCAGTGGAAATAATAATAATAACTTCTTTATTTAAACTGGTAAAAACCGATCAGCTAACAAAATATCAGCTGGTATAAACCGATGACCAGAAAAACAATGGGAGCGCAAAGGCTTAATGGGAATGCGATAGAACGTGGCAACACCACTGGGCAACACAAGTACATTAGCCTAAAAACAATTTTATTTTCCAGACCTTATTTCCTTGACATTTGCCATAGAGATCACACCAGTATCACCAAAATCAAGATAATGAATCCGAATTTCACTTCTATCTTCCAGAACTTGGACGACCTCACCTCGATACCATGCCTCGTCATGCTGAAACGTTGCACAACACAAGTCGCCAACTTTGGGTGGTATCAACCTGTGACCTTGACCCCTATCTCCATAAAACTGAGTCATTTCTTCAACAAGGTTGTCGAGTAATTTGGCATCTGTCGTGATGTTCTGTATCCAGAAATGCCCAGGTTTGTCCATTGCAGACACATATACCCCAAAGTACTCACCATGCACAGGTAAATGTGCAAATGTCAACTTGTCCTTTGCTGTAAAAAATCCATACAACTACATTGAAATATATTTTAATATACTAAGAAGGGTTTCTGATTTCATGTCAAATAAAATCTTTTATTTTACAGACTAAAAATAGGTGCAATGCTCTTTCCTTATTTATTTATTTAATATTAGTTTCGCCATATTACAATACACAAAACAAGAACAAGGAAAATATACATGACTACAGGCAGTGTGACCAAAACAGTGTGAGACAATTACTGTGGGCCCAAATTATAACTAATAGCAGCACTTAAGAGGCTGAAGTGGAGTTCGAGCGGTATTACACTTGGTTACTTTTGATTTGGTTTGCATTTATTTTTAACAAAGGTTATAGCACTTCGAGAAATGACAACTGATAAGCTAGGCTTTCAATGTTGCTTAAAGCACTGTTTTTACACAAGCAATTTTTATGTGAGAAATGTATTTGGTCGTGTAAATGAGACAACAAATAATTGTTGATGCACTTGATTCCTGTTTAAAAATTATCTGTGAACAGTGGTATCTCGCACAGAAAAACAAGGCGCTGACACTAAGTCACACATTAACAAATGTGACGGGAGAAAAAAATGACATTTTATCTAGTAATCTACACGAGCAATTATTCGTATGTGACAACTTTTATTTGTCACATAAAAGCTGACATGCTAGCTTTTTCAGCAACTGTATTTGCCACACAAAAATTGCCCAAATTTTCCTCGTCTACACAGGGTCACAGGCAAATAAAAATTGTCACATAAAAATCCTATGTAGACATGCAAGGCTTAACAAGATAATTATGAATAAAAGTAACATTTAAATAGTGTACCTTCCTGTGAACTTTTTCTCTTTGCTCTGAATTCTTTGTCTTCAGATATTTTTTCATCAATCAGTTGTTTGGCACATGCAATCTGTGTCTCAGTTCCAATAATCTCACATGGTCGATACTCACCAATCTCATTTTCACTATTAATTTTGATTTTTGCACCTAGAATATGTTGAACACAATATGTTTTTATATTGTTACTCCACTCAAAATCTTAACATCAAGTCACACATCTTGGTGTATTAAATACTACAGCATATTTCAGCAACATGTAAAAAAATGGAATAAAAACTTAAAAATGGAATAAAGACTTAAAACATTAGCTGGTCTGTGAAAGCTTGCAGGACAAGTACCTGAAATTCTGCATAACTGTCGAATAGTCCTTCCACCTTTCCCAATGATTCTTCCAATAACCCGCTGTGGTACCTCAACAATGATTGTCTCCAACACTGGTTGCTCGTCAATTATCTTCTTAATCAGAACTTCAGCATATTTGATTCTCTCTCGTGAACCTCTGATCACCATTGTCCGAATCCGAGGCCTTGCCTCTTCTGTTAGTTCATCTTCAGACTCTTCATCGTCATCTTTAAAATTAATTCTTGTCTCACTTTCTTTTTGTATCTGTTTTATAACACTGCCTCCTCGCCCTAGATAAATTATGTAGTTAAAATTACAAGCACAATTTTATTCTTCAAAAACAACCTGTCTTGCATTGAGGAATTACAAATGTTTTAATGTTCCAACATAAGGGGCAACGTTCATATTCATGTTGCCACACAAAACGTCAAAATAACGTTTTAGGTGGGGTGGGTTTTAACGTCAACACTGTAACATTTTCACCGTGGCAAAAATGAATATTCTCGAGTTTTTGTCATTTTTATGATAAAATATGAAATGTGATTTAAAGTTGTTTTACACTATCGCATGACACAAGATAAATTTCATTCATTGTTTACAATGTATTGTACATTATTATTATAAAATAAAACACAGCAGTCAAAATCCGAAGGTTTGAAGGCTCCATTATAATATTTCGAGTAATAAAGTTCAAATAGTTTTCAAATTTTACAATAAATATGCAGCCTGCCTGCCGATAGAATAATAGGCTTTGGCACATCATTAATAAAGTACTCTCCGAGTTAACAACATTGGTAAATTGCCAAAATCTACCAAAAGAGCTTAAAGAGGTCAAATGAGAAAAGCCAAATATTTAAAAAATTCTTGTCAACTGTTAACTTATAGACACAAAAAAGCCAAACTACTTGAGAGGCCAAGAGGCAAAATCAAGACATTTGACTAGCAGGGAGTCCAATCTAACAAAAAAATTTTATTTTGCTATAATTTCCGAGCCTGTTAAGTTTTTCAATTTAACCTTTTTCGTAAACTGTTGTGCAATTATTTGCAAATTTGTGAAATTATCAAGAGTATATAAAGATTTGATATTTTATTTTAAGTGTTTTTGGAGTGGAATCCCCAAATTTTACCCTTTTTTCGTGATAACATGAATATGGACATTGCCCATAACACAATTGGCAAAATGTATATCATGTACAATACAGATGCTGCATAGTGGATGCAGCTTGTATTTTGACTTCATATATTTTAAAACAGTCGTATTACGTATAAATTCTTTAATCAGATTATAGATTATCAACGAGAAACACAATTCACGACACAGTACCTATAACAGCCCCAACATGAGACTGTGATATCTGCAACTCAGACACCAGATCAGCACTTGACACAAACTCCTCTTCCTCATAATTTGTATCTTCGCCAAATTCATCATCTTCCTGAGCCCATTTTAGTAAAAAATAAAATAAAACTCCAGCAACAGGTACGCTCAAAGCTATAGCTATCTTTTGATTTGTAGTTAAATTTGGCATTGCTACTAGAATACGAAGATTTCCAGCTTTATTTCCTCGTTTATTAAAAACCACATGCAATAAATAATGACGCCATTTTGTATTTCATTTACAAACACTGCGGTTCCGATGTGTATCGACAATTTCCGAACTTTGCTTCTTCCGTCCATTGCAGCTACACATGGACACCTTCTACTTTGAAACCTGTGTTAAAACTTATGGTTAAAATCAACCAAACATTAGCAGGCGATGTACAAATACAAAATTTATAGCAAAAGATGCTTTAAATATATTTTCTTTGGTTATTTGAAATCATTAAAGCAAAAACCAAAGACATAAAAAAATTAGACAGGTCGGGTTTTTTTATCTAATAACCACTATCGTCAGGTTTGGTCATTTCATATAACTAACTTTGCGATATTTAATTTTTTCACAAAATCAATTTTGACACATGCGGTTATTTCACATCACCAACTTCGTTATATTGGGTTATTTCACATAACCAACTTCGTTTTATTTCGTTATTTCATATAACCAACTTCGCTTCATTTGGTTATTTCAGTATATCCGAGTTTCTTATATTCGGTTATTACCCTATGCACCCCAAATACTTTATGCACTAAACTCTCTAATACTTTAAACTTACCCTCTATTCACTTCTGATATTGCACATTTGCCCAAGATATCCCTCATGGTATTGCAGATTTGCCACGGATATCCACCAAAATAAAGCACATTTGCCCAGGATATCCAGCATTATTGTTCAACGATTTGGTAACGTGGGGTTAATTTCACATTTGGTGTTGAAAAAAGGTTTGCGGCCCAAAAAAGGCTTGATGCCTTAGCTTAGCTAGCCGAGTTTATCTCACTCCCTCACTTTGGTCTTAAAACTACAACCTAAGTAACCTGAAGTTCAGGCCCTAATCACAGAATAGGGCCTGACCACTGAGCTATAATAGCGAGGTTTAGCAAAGACGACGCGACGTCAAAGACGACGTGAAAATGGCGTAAAAATGGCGTGACATGCCCATCTATGGATGTGCCTACGCCATTTTTACGCCATTTTCACGTCGTCTTTGACGTCGCGTCGTCTTTGCTAAACCTCGCTACTATAGCTCAGTGGTGGCAGCTCTG
>CACRXK020007050.1:0-10402 GCA_902702795.2 Paramuricea clavata
CTAGCGAATCAAAATTCACCATCGCTTGATCCGCTTATCCGTTCAAGACTTCAAGCTCGCGCGAAATTGTGAAACGTTCATGTTTTATGACGTCACGGTGAAGGAATGCAGCGTAGAACTTGTATGTTATTTTAAATAACATACAAGTTCTTCGCTGCATTCCTTCACCGTGACGTCATAAAACATGAACGTTTCTACTGGCTTCTGACTGTCTTTTCAACTTCCGGAAAAGACACTCTACTGATTTCGGTAATATTTTGCATACTGAAGCCAAAAGGTTTATACAGGGTGTCCCAAAAAAACGAAAACTATTGAAATGACCTGTTTAATAACAATTTAATTGTTAGAATTTGAATGCCTTATAGCGCTCTGTTGGTTCCCACGAGTGCATAAATGATTTACATAAGTAAATTTTATGCATAAAGAAACTGTTTAAGAAGCTGTTTTTATTCCCAGGAGCAGAAAATCGCACACTTTACCAGGAGATATTCCAAACTAAATTCTAATACATGCACCTTGTCAATATTTTACGCATTATTACGTCCAGCTGTTTTGTAGGGCATTCAAATTTAACAATAAGTGATTTCAATAGTTTTCGGTTTTTTTGGGACACCCTGTAGATAACAAGGAAACATAATAGCCTTGGGGAACAATTCCGAACAAAGAAACATAAACCACCCTGATAATTACAGACGGGTTTAAATATTCTTTTATATGTCTTATATATGTGCATCTTAATAAGCTTTAAGCCTAGCTTGGCCTCATTTGTTAGATTGATATTGAACAGAATTTTATAACCAGAACGAGGCCAAGAAGGCTTATTAAGATTTTAGGGTCCGTTTACATGATCGCGCTTTGCAGAGGCGGGATGATTTTAATTTGACGGTTTTGATTTACGGTGTACGATTCAGCAAGACTATACATTATTTTTCTAGTGATAAATTGTAGTATAATTGTGAACGAAAGGTTGTTCAAGCAGCAATAATAATCTTTTTGAACTACGAGATCTTCTCGACAACAGTTCAATCCTTTTAACCTTTTCGTTTAAGCCCAGCCCCAGTACGTGGCAGTGATTTATATGTCCTTAAATTGAGGAAATTTAAGGATATTTTTTCAAGACCTATAGGCCATGAATTACCAACAAACAGGCCTGCCCCACGTTTAAGGAAATTTTACTGAATTTTTTAAAAATCCATACTATAGAAATAGTATGGATCTTAGTTGAAAATGCTATGGAAATCCAGTTTTCATATTAATTGCAATTTCGATACTATGGATATAGATATAGTATGGAAAAGCCGAAAAGGTAAATATTCTCTGCCTGGGCAAATCCTAGATTTGGTGAGGATTAATCCAGATGTTCTTGTAGCGTTGATATTTTAGTGAGTTCCCTATGTTGTTTGCTTCTGAGAAGTCCAGTGAAGGTCATTAGAGAGTTTAGGCCTATAAAGTTCGACTTCCAATACCAATACCGATATCACTGTTTTCACTTCCGTTCTCATTTTGGTACCGGGAATTTTAAAGCGTTAAGTTATCACGACAGATAAAGCATAGAACACATTAATTAATCATCACCGAAAATGTGCGGTATACTAAACGGCAGCTGAGCTAAAATTCCGACCAAAACATGACTCGGGCGATGCTAATAAACAAATAGTTTACATGTTTATCGTAAAAATTATGAAATATCCGATTTATATGAGTTTATCTTACAATTCCCCCGACTTCCAATACAAGGCCGACTTCGGTAGTGGTGACTTCCAATACACTTGTCCTCGTGCTTCTTGCGAGCAGAGAGCATGCGCATGACATGTTGTTAGTATCGGTATTGATATCGGAAGTCGATTAAACTCTCTACTGATAAATAGTGACGTGACGAAACTCGATAAGAGTAAATATAGAGAAAGGTCTAGTAAAGTGGGTGTAAGTTTCTATTCAAGATTTTAAATTCAAATCATCCGCGATCACTCAAGCGAGTTTCAGTAAGGCATTTTGGTATTGTATAATATATTTTATGGTTCGGGTGACAACAGTTAAGGAAGTGTCGGACTGTCGATCAGACGGTAACGTCCATCACGGTAAACAAGAAAAGATGTTGGAGCTTCAGAGCCGTTGGGGGAATGTTTCTCATCAGCCCGCACTCAGCCTAAAGTATTAAAAGAAGGGAAAAAATAGGTTGACTGGCTGACGAGAAACACAGACGTTCAAAAAAGAAACACATGTAGTTTGTGAAAAAACACTCCAAATGTGTTGAGGATGTTGGCTTCCAAGACAGAAAATTGTGAATAGTGAAATATTTAAGAAAATTTCAAGATTTTCAGACGTTTTTTGCAACAAATGTTTCCAGTTATATGAAGGCTACCACAAAGGACGAAATAATATTTCAAGACCATAAATGACTGTTGCAAAAAATACCATACATTACATGCATGTATGGACATTTAATTTGACTTTAATTACCAAGGCCGTCGGAAGCGGGGGGGGGGGGGGGGGGGGGGCTGGGGCTCCCCCCAATAATTTCTTAATCCAGTAACATTGATTTACATTTTATTAGGATTATTACATTTGGATTAATTTAATACTGTTACATAAACTTGAAGTGATTGCCCATATGATCTATAGCAGTCAATATAATAATGTAAACAGTCATAACAGTAATCATTAAAATATCAACTTTTTGTATTTGAAATTAATCCCAACTCAGTTATTACATCTTGTTATTAATTTTGTCCCAGTTGCATCGCTTTACTACTATTACTGCATGTGAATTACTTGTTTATAATTGTACTTTAACTATTTAAAAGTCACCTTTTCGTATATTTAAATGTAATACGGTCACCAGGAAGACTTTCCTTTAATGTAAATCATTTAATAGTACTTGTTCGACGAATCCTTCGCAACACCACAAATATACTTGTCACGGAATGGCCGAATTGGCAGCATGCCTAGGACGACTTTCTATTTATAAAATAAGTCTTTTTCCAGTCCGTGTGCAGTTCGTTTTCAATGAGCCCAACATGAAAAGAACAGAATCTCCTGTGTCCGTCAGCGTACCAGAAGGAACAACAGCCAAAACCATTTTGGACTTGGCACAAGCACAAGACTATTGCTACTCGGCTACATAAAAAAAGTAGGAACATTATTGTGGAACGAAATTTTCATGTTCTAGCAAACTTACTTGTTTAGGAAACAATGTTTCCGTAAAAATGTTTTCTGGTTTGCCTACCTTGGAAGACATGGCTACGAAACACTGTTTCTTGGTTTGCATTCCTTTGGGAAACATGGCTTGGAAACAATGTTTCTTGGTTCGCCTATACCTTTGAAAAACATGGCTAGGAAACAATGTTTCCTGCTTTGCCTATACCTTTTGGAAACATGGTTAGGAAAAATGTTTCTTGGTTTGTCTACAATCAGGAAACATGATTAGGAATGTTTCCGAAACATCGTTTCACACGGTTGAATTTTGAACTATACAAAAAGCAAAGTAAGTTCTTACCTGAAGAAGAGGTGTGGTGGGTGACGGCACTAATAATACAAATAAAATAAACAAACAAGTTAAATGGATTAATCCAGCTTTAATAGATACTGGCTAGCTCTATCAGTTCTGTGTGAATTAATGCACCGCATTGTCATTGGTTATTAAGAACAGCAAAGGACCTGAATCTGTCTATACTCAAATTATTCAAATGAGTAGACTGTTTTCTTTGTAATTGTAGAAATAAGGATTGGATTAATTTTGAAAAATCAGAAGGACTACAACTTTGTTAGAACAACCTTTCTAACCTTTGGGCGGACAAGCGTATCTTTTCAAACTGATTAATGATTCTCCCAGGAGGGCAGGAGTGATTTGAATATTTGCCAGAATTGAACCAAAAGACCCTTCATCTTGATATGTGAGAATATTTCTCATTGCTTTGTCACAAAGTTAACTGTCTGTGCGGATACGAGCTGCTTGCAAGGCCTGGAATAAGAAAGAAATCGTTCTTTTAACAACTTCAATCCCTTAGCAACATGTTAGGTCGGCTTTCCAACAAAACTAGTTTTATATTTATTCTGACACTGCAGAGAACAACGGAAAAGTTGTTGTCTGATCCGAGCAGGATTGGGCAATACTCGCTACTAATCCTCGATAGGTCAATGACCAGAAAATTCTCGGAAAATTTTTAAATAATTCTCGGAAATTTTTAAATTTTGTTCTCTAAACTTTAGTTTGCCAACAATTTCAGGACTTTTTTTGCCGATTCCCATGCAAGTGTTATTATTGTCGCAGAAACGATGTTTTCTGGTTTCTCCACCTTCGGAAAACATGGCTAGGAAACAACAAGTCTCATGTTTTCGCATCTCTGTGAAACATGGCTAGGAAACGATATTTCTTGGTTTGCCACCTTTAGGAAATGTGGCTGGGAAACAATATTTGGTCTGAAAAACTCATGTCTAGGAAACAATGTTACCTGTTGCCCAGCTTTCTTTGTATATAAAATGGCTAGAAAACAATGTTTTCTGGTTTGCCCAACTTTTGGGAAATATATATGGTTACTGGTTCTTAGTTTTTCCTCGGTATATATTTACCTCGACAGCTAGTGCTGTTGAATACTGATTATTTCCAAACGCTCCAGTTGTTGTCTTTTGCTTTGAGATCAAGGTTTGAACAAATTTTCCTACGGCCCGTTCCACCTTGCGTTGTAGGGATCTATTTGAGGTCGACACACAAGACAGAGCGGTCGAAATCAATGCGTTAGTATCAACCGAATGATAAGTACTGACGTTTCTGTTTGCCTCTTCAACCAATTCTTCGATTACAAAATCCGGTACCTTATTGCCTGCATTGCAGAGGGCAATTACAGCCAAACTATAGCCGAAATAATTGTTGAAACTTGAATACGTCTTGAATTTAAGGAAGCCGGCCAAAAGAGGTTTTATTAGGTTATATCCGTGAAAGTCTTTAGGATCCTTACAAATTGATATCACTCCTTGAATAATGAGGCCCAGCTGAGGAGTAGGGATGCTTGATAGATTTTGCACGGTGTTAAGTTTGTTTTTTAGAGTTTTGTTGATGGAATTGCCCTCAGAGTCCTTGAAGTCGGTCAGCAGTGTCCTAGGATAGTGGCCAGCAATTCTGAGAGTCGCAAACATCGAGCCAGCCCGATACGGCCGTAGTTTTGTAGTAGTGTTGTCCTTGTAGAATTGCTTCATCCAGTCGGATGAACGGACAACTGCCCGAGTTAGGTCGGCATGGAAACCTTCGCTTGAATTTAGTCCTAAAAAAATATTAAGTTAAATATAAACTATATTGTCCACTTATATCAGTTTTTATACCATTCGTCGTATATGTAAATATGGCAATGAACGGCGGATGGTCTCTCAAGACTGACAAATTATATCTAATTATATACGTGACGGTTTGTCTACTCGAAAACTGTATACCAGTTGGTCTACCGTCTTGTGTGATTTTGTATTATTTAAAACACGATTAGGAGTGCTTTACCATATATATATTCAACACGAGTGACAAGGCGACAGCTCGTGCCTCGTGTTCTAAATAGTACTTAAAAATCGACCCATCTTATGAGTTCATTGGCGAAGTAATGTTAAAAAATCAACGTTGTCTAAGGCGAAAAAATGAAAGCTAAAGTTTATGTAAATGAATATGATTTTTTATCACATATAAAACCACAGACACACTGTGATTTACTATGTCTTTTCCTCATCAATTATTTTAATGAGTTTTTAAAAATATTTGTGAAACTCATTAATAATTCATGAAGAATCATGTATTAATTACCAGGATCATGTTTAGACAAAATGAAAATATTCCAGTTGCTACTTTATCTACATTTGGATGGTTTGTCTTGTGTAAGGTGTGTATGATCTGTCGAACGGATGATCCTCTTCACAGATATTATTGGGGCAATATTTTTCATGAATTATTGAAGATTTTATACAGTATTTGATAAACAATCCACCAAATTGAAAATACCGACGTATACAGCTTACCACAAAACGGATGTGCCTTGCCAGATAACGAGATGAAAAACACAGTAAAGAACACTTTAGCATTCATTATGTCGTTTATTGGCAGATTCTGAATACTTTCCTCCGTAATTCGTAACTTTCACTTTCGGATGGCTTAAGGATAACAAATTAGTTTGCCTGTGACAGCCTGTGTTGACTTTTAAGGGAAATATTTGTGCTGAAAGGCCTCAAAAGCCGTCGTTGTTGACGCAAATGCATGACGCAGTTTAAAAGTATATTGTCCAAATCGAGTTCCGTGTTTATTTGAAATTGTTCGAATTCAGTTCCGTGTTATTTTAAGTTCAAAAAGGTCATGTTGTATTATTAAAAATGTGAAAATGTTATTCAGGGTTTCTAGCTAGTGAACAAGGGAACACCGCATATTTTGCATGGGAACTAAACTCCAAAGGGAATGAAGACAAAAGGTTTATAGGGAACAATTAAGGAAACGTGTAAGCTTGGGAAGAAGGCAACATAAACCACCTTGATAATACGAGATGATTTTGATGTATTGGAATAATGGACAGGACGTGCGATTCAGCAAAACTTCATGATTTTGTTAGTGAAAAGGTTGTTCAAGCAGCAATAATAGTGAGCTTAGCAATTAAGTGACGTTTTTGTGAACATGCATGGACGTCACCCGAAAATTGGTATAGGCCATAGCTAATTTAATTGGCAGTATTTTGCATCATAGCGCTCGTGTAGGCAAGAAAACACTTTAAAAAATATTGTGTTTTGTCATATATGTTGCCGACTTATATATACCACAAACTGACAAACACAGTCTTTAATCCAGCCCCCTCGGCAATCTGACGTCCGTGTTGTGAAAAGCTCCCTAATAATCTTGAACTACGAGATCTTCTCGACAACATTTGAGTCCTTTTTACCGGCGTTTGAACTCTCGTTTAAGCCTAGTGATTTATTTCAATACTTCAAAATCATCTCGCTTTTCATTTCCTCCTGGCAAACCGGGTTCATGTATAAACAGCTCTTAAGATGCGCATAAAAACATTTAAGCCCGTCTGTATTGTATATGAAAGTGTTCTATGACTATGGTGAAATCTTTGTGGGGAACAATTAGAGAACAAAGAAAAGATTTCCAATGGAACACAAGAACATAGGCCCCTCCTGGGGACCTGGGCGATCCTCTTTATTCATCTGATTAATTGCAACTCAATGTGCTGATACTAGCCAAAGTGTATTATTTCTAGTATTTCTGAAGGGCGTCGGCTGCTGTTAAATGCCGCCAGAAACCTTACGCAAGAGCGAGCCAGCGAGATGCTCAAAATCTTGTATAATTCTCCCCCGTATACCTTTACTCCGATATCACTTTGGTATATATACAATGCAAGAACTTGTGGTTAATGCTCGGCCTCTTCGCATTATATATTGGTGGTCAGTTTTAATGTATTAAAGAAACATAAAATTATATACATATGCGCGTGAGAGACAGGCCGGGAATTGGGGCAAATTCTTGGAAAAACCAAGAACGAAGATTTGGGCAAATTTATCAGAAAGTAATTAAATGCAGCTTATATTATTTCGTAATCTTTCATACCTGAGTGACCTTTCCCCCCTGGAAAAGATCAGTTCCGCACGCTTATATACATGATCCTGCGTATATTTCAGAGGCCGTTCTCTCACAGACATATATAAATACTGACTATAGCCCTTCTAATCTTTCTTGTGTAGACGATTGACAACCTTGTTGGCTGGATATTAAGACAGTGTTTTCATTGTACTTTTTTTAAAGGACTTTTTCCGGCTATTTGAAACTCTTTGTCTTTCTTGGGAAACATCAAGGCTATATATATACTTCCGGAAGACACTAAAAAGCGATGAATTGGCTTTCTTGGTACTGTAACTTCTTAGTTCACAGTTTGAAGCGAAGACGCGAAGACTAGGTTGCTCAACAGCTTCAGGAAGAATCAGGAGCCAAATTCAAAGGTACGTAATTTGAATTTCCCGAAAATATTACATTCACACCATTCAGGCTGATTCACACAACGTCCAATTGAATGTAAAGGCTCAAGTTTTCAATTGACTATAGTCTATACAGACTCAAGTTACTTTGGTCCGACGATAGTATTTGCAGCAAGCCAAGCGTCTTCAATGAATCAACAAGTGCATTGCGAAGTGCGAACTTCAGTTCAGAACGCGTCAATCACTTTTACGCAATATTTGCATATACAGTTCTACTTGTGTTTGCATTCAAGCAGACTACAGTATATACACTGCGCCGCCAAAACAACTCAAGTTATCCTGATCCCCAACAAACGCAACTTTATTAAGATCCTGCAGAATCCTGTAATCCACTAATTCTTAGTTCTCCCATTCACAGCATTTGTACACTTGGCTGAGAATTGACAGAGAAATTCTTGGATATATCTATCACAAAATCTGATATTATAATATAATAAATGTTATTCTTTATATACGAACAGACAATTCTGAAAAAAATTGTTTGCTCTGTCTTAGCCAGCGCCAGAATTCTTCAATAAGTTGCGCGCAGGCTAACTGGAGTCGTAACAAGAATTATGATATGCGGGAATGTTCTCACCTATAAGTCATGGCCGCCATTTTGGATGAATTTGACAAAGGATTGTCCTTGTTTGAAATGCAAATGTCTACCGTCATCTAACATGACATCATGATAACATATATAAAGGTCATTGAACAGTTGAATGTGTTCATGTGTATACTCTAATTCTTCCAGTCTTAGTTATAAGTATAATGTTATACTACTTCAACTGCAATTTAGCCCCAAGGCCAAGCAGAACGCATCATTTGAATACGCAGTCGAGACTATTGGCTTTACACATAGTTAATAGAGGAGATGGTTTGGAAACTCATTAGCATTACAATAAACCTCACTATCTATGTTTTTGTTCAGGTTGATGCAAAAATGTGGTCTTCATCGTCACGTGCGTATTGTATTTTTGCTCAACCAGCCAATATAGCAACGGTTTTGTCCAATTGCCCATCCATGACTTTAACAACAGGACATTTTGAACATTCCTATTGGTTGACTTGAGAAAAATATAATACGCACGTGACGATGAAAGACCACATTTTTGCATAAACCTGAACAACATAGATAATGAGGTTTAATGTCATTTTATTGTATGCTAACGAGTTTCCAAACCACCAACTATATGCTTTACATCACCTATAAACGAAAGTGAAAGAGTTTGCTTGGGACGTACACGATACTACGTCATTTTTAACGGAAGAGACTAAAATACGATGAATTGGCTTTCTGTGTAATTTAACTTTCCGTATCACAGTTTTAGGCGAAGACGTGCAGACTATAGCAAATCAAAACTCAAAAGCCAGGTATGTAATTCGAATTTAGCCTGAATTTCAGACGGCCACGTTGAAAAATTATTTATCAAATAGTTAACATTTGTCGATAGTTCTTACAGCTATAGTTCTTCTTAAACAACGGCAACGCACAACCGATATACATGGTCCGATATCTTATATAATTACAAGACTGATAAGGTATATATTTACGTAAATTTCAAAGACTGCATGAGCAAAAAAATAAAGTTATGTTATGATAGTATAGTTCGTCTACACACATAATGTGTTTTGCTTCGCCAGTGAGTAAAATCAGTTCTACTCAATGCAAAACGCTTAAGACCATGTAATTTACATTCGCCTTTGTCTTTGAGGATTAATCCTATTGATGACCATGTTGCCGTTGCCGTTGCCCTTGTATTTGCCAAACTCTCTAATAAGCTGAATATATGCATGTATGATGTACGTAATACGTTCCCAGTTTAAAGGCTGATTTCCACTGTTGCGTTTTTCGTACGCACGTACACGGTACACGCACGTAAAACTTTGAATCTTCTATTTTTTAAATATTTTACAAATTGGTTAACAACTGCATACTAAAACTTGCGGAACACTAAATTCTTTTGCTTTATTTATTTGGTTATTCCATAAGTAACATTTAAACGGATTTAAAGTTTTACGTGCGTATACGTACGTATGAAAAACGCAACAATGGAAATCAGTCTTAACTCATGATCGTCATGGATCAAGCCAAAAAAGGTTTGTTGGTGAAGCATTTAATACTATTTTCTTCTAAGCTGGTATAGCAATTCTATTTTTTTCCAAGGTATAGTAATTCTATTTTCTAGTCTAAGTTCTATATAGAGAAACTGATCAAATGTGGAGTACCACAAGGCTCTATTTTAGGGCCACTATTTTTCCTACTATATATTAATGATTTGCCTCAATGTCTATATAAAACAAAACCTCGGCTGTTTGCTGACGATACGAACCTGACAGCTTCTGGAGACTCTATTACTGATCTTGAGGCTGCAGTGAATTCTGATTTAGAAAATCTTAGAAAATGGCTAATTGCCAATAAACTTAG
>CACRXK020007050.1:10422-23697 GCA_902702795.2 Paramuricea clavata
AATTCTATATGATCAACTATATGATTATTTCACCAAATTTGGGCATCTAAGTGATTGTCAATTTGGTTTTCGAAAATTTCACTCTACAACTACAGCATTACTGGACTGTACAAACGAGTGGTATATGAATCTAGACAGGAAAAAATTTAATCTGGTAATCTTAATTGACCTAAAGAAAGCATTTGATACTGTTGACCATCAAATTTTATTGAAAAAACTAGAGTTATATGGAGTAAAAGGGCAAGCCCTATCTTTTGTCCAATCGTATATCTCCAATAGAAAGCAGAAATGCCAAATTCAAAACTCTCTCTCATCAGAGAAACTGATCAAATGTGGAGTACCACAAGGCTCTATTTTAGGGCCACTATTTTTCCTACTATATATTAATGATTTGCCTCAATGTCTATATAAAACAAAACCTCGGCTGTTTGCTGACGATACGAACCTGACAGCTTCTGGAGACTCTATTACTGATCTTGAGGCTGCAGTGAATTCTGATTTAGAAAATCTTAGAAAATGGCTAATTGCCAATAAACTTAGCCTAAATGTAGCTAAGACAGAGTTTATGTTAATTGGCTCTAAACAAATGATTAGAAGTATTTCAGATCTACAACTAAACGTTAAAATTGAAAACGAATCAGTTAAGCAAGTTCATGAATCCATAACCCTTGGGGTGACAATTGACCAGCATTTATCTTGGAAAAGTAACACTGAGAATATTTGCAAGAAAATAACATCCGGTATATCTGCTCTTAGAAGACTGAAAGAATTTGCTGATAAGCAAGCCCTTCTTTCTGTGTATAATGCTATTGTTCGCCCATACTTCGATTACTGCTGTGAAGTATGGGATGTGTTTGGTGAGACACAATCAAAAAGACTCCAAAAACTCCAAAATAGAGCTGCTCAAATCATTATGAATATGAGCAATGACACAGATCATTCTGTTGCTCTGCAAGCATTGGGTTGGAAGACACTTAAAACAGAAAGAAAGAAAGGGAAAGCAAAAATAATGTACAAATTATTAAATAAAATGGGTCCCAAGTCACTCTCTAATCTTTTCACATATAAAGGTGAGAAAACAAAGTATCACCTCCGAGATATTTCAAGTGGTCTTTGTCTACCACAACCGCGTACTAATAATATGAAAAAAAGTTTCATGTATGACGGAGCACACCTGTGGAATTCAATTCCAAAAGAAATTAGAGAGAGCAAATCCCTTTCTGCCTTTCGGAAAAAAATCGTTACTCACATTGACTGATTGATTAATGATTTGTAAATATATCTAAATTACTTTAACTTATTTAATACTACATATCTTATATAATTTTGTAAATAGCTTTTTAGTGTATCTGTATAGTTTGCACACGCCCCCCGTGGAAATCAGCTTCGGTTGACGGGGTCAGCGTGTTTAAATAAAGTTTTTCTATCTATTCTCTATCTATCTAATATTAACCTGGACCCATGCATTAATCCCCCCGAGGTGTTAGTTACCACAGCATTATTAGTCGAGGTGGTAAGAGTGGTGACATGTACAATGAATTTATAGTGAAATAATTTATGTGTGCATGAAATTTAACCATAGATATGATGTAGCAAATAACTAACTGAGCTAACATACAAACCAGGTTGTCATCACCAACTCATAATAATGTTAGCAGACAATGCCGCGCAAAGTTCAAATTGCGCCAAAATTGGTCTGAAGAAGAGTGCATTCGGCTTGACAATCGTGTGTATCGATTCAGGATGGAGATCAAGATCGAACAGACTGGCAATATTTTGATGGCTGCTTATTAAAGAATAAAGATTAAAGATTAATGCGAAGTATTTTCAATCAGTAAGGTTAGGTAATAGTCAAAAGGCTATAGCCTATAGGTATTGCAGCATGCAATCAGTTATTATTTCTTTAGTATACAGTATGCTAGATACCACGTCTTTCAAACATGCTATCACAACTGCGAGTTGATTGTACTATATTCGTTATTTAATATACTCATTTCTATATTTTGATACAAGGTAACACAAGACAAATAATATTTATTTACATATATATATTCCGGGTGGCGCAAAAATAGGTTATACATGAGATATCACGAAATATTGACTGAGATATCAGCGTTTAAATTAAACTTGCGTAAGCATTTTCAAAAGAATCGAAAATTAGTCTAAAATGGCCCATTGAACTAAATTTGATATCATTCTCATTAGACATAACGCTGGGCATCGCCAGATTATTTCCCGGGGGAGCTAGTGATGAGTAAACGCGGAGATGAGCCGTACCCCTGGCTTTCAGATTTGACAATATCCAATTTTTTTGTGGCTATACCTATAGAGTATAGTTGAAATATCAAATTTGGAGTATGCCACATCGACAGCGCTAGGTTTTGGAATAATACCTAGAATACTTTTAGTGAAAACTCTTGTGTCAGAAAGATGTCCCATCTTTTGCTGACAGGTTATGAAGATGTCCCATCTTTTCTTAACCAGTGGAAGCTTAAAAGAAGACTATAATATTATTCTTTACACCACGCTAAGTTAAAGTAAAGCGGCGCATGCAGCGATAGCGCTAGGTTTTGGAATAATATCCAGAATACTCTTAGTGAAAACTCTTGTGTCAGAAAGATGTCCCATCTTTTGCTGACAGGTTATGAAGATGTCCCATCTTTTCTTAACCAGTGGAAGCTTAAAAGGAGTCTTATATTATTCTTTACATCACGCTAAGTTAGAGTAAAACGGTGCATGGATGCATGCAGCGATAGCGCTAGGTTTGGGAATAATATCTAGAATACTTTTAGTGGAAACTCTTGTGTCAGAAAGATGTCCCATCTTTTGCTGACAGGTTATGAAGATGCCCCATCTTTTCTTAACCAGTGGAAGCTTAAAAGGAGTCTTATATTATTCTTTACCTCACAGCGCAGGCGCGGGCGTAGATTCCGTAGATTAGCTAAGACAATTGTGTCAATGCAGCTATTGTTTTTGGAATAATATATACATTTGATATATACGTTAGTGAAAATGTTTGTACCAGATTCATGTACGCACTAGGGCCTATAGGGAAAGGCGATATAATTATATAACTTTATAAGTCAGTTTCTTTATTATTTAGCCATAGAAAACTTACGCCTTTGAAGCCGGACTTTTTATACTGCCAAGATCTAAAACGGCAAATATGTTCCGCGGTCTTGACATGGAATTATCGTGCTATTCTCTAAGATACCAAGAACGTTTTGTTTTACAACACGCAAGTCTTGATATTACATATTATACGCAGCCTTATTACACATTGTACGCTATATAGTATAGCCTGGCCCTAGGTGACTTGTCAACAGTCAGCATTGTGACATATTTGTACACTTTTCACACTGTGAAAAGCAACTGAACCTGGATTGATGACGTCTTATAGCAGTAATTAATAATGCGATTAGCGTTGCTCGCTTCCTGAAGTTGCAAACTCAGTTTGCAGATCCCGCTGTTTTTCAAAACGTGCGGGTCGTCATGGTATAATGCTTGAACCACCCCAGTATAATGTTGAAAGCACCATGTGTAATGGGGAAAGCACCCTACCTATGATGGCGAAAGCACTGTGTATAATGCTAAAAGCACCCAACAAAATGCTGTTTGATCACTTAAGACAGCTATGGCTTTCCATATTCATTGCTGTATAGTCAATCGACTGTACCTCAGCAGCTTGCCAAGCTTCCACTCAATCATTGGTGGTGAGTTAATCTTTTAACCGATACATTTCCACTTGTGCTCCAATTTGAAAAAACGCTTCATTCTGTGCCAACCTTTCCATTCCTTTGGCAGCCAAAGCTTAATTTTGTTGGATACAACATCTTTTGAGACGGAATAGTTGTATCTAATTCCTTTTTCAGTGTCGAATTCTATGTGAACAATGTCATTTTTCTCGTCCTATCTAACAACTGTCCTTTTGTACCAACCTAAATGGGACAAAAGTATAAAAACATTGAATATGCTGCACATACATCTGGGGGGAAGGGATGTCTGTGCTAATTATAAATCATTTTTAAACTTACTACCAGTTTTCAAACTGGTGAGACCCACTTCGTCTTTACCTCAGAATGCCAATACTTTCAATCCCTTTGTCTTTATTGCAAAAAGATCTGTAAAGATTTTCTCTGTTTCCAGTGTTGGTTTCTTTCTGGTTTTTAGCATTTTAGCAGCCTTCTCATATAACAAAATTTCGTCTTGCTGAGGGTCCAAAAAGTCTTGAAGTGAATCCAGTGTTATCCCTACTTGGACACCTAAAAATGAATTTTGCATTGGCCAGAAACTGGTGCGGCATACCATTTGAACTGAGTTCTGCACTTGTATTAGGGGCGGACTGTAGCGTGTGGCAAAAACTCATGAGCTCCCGAGATGCGACTCAAGCAGGGATGGCAAAGACCGTATGGGATGGCAAAGACTGTTTAATCCACTCTGTAAATATGTAGTTGATACTTTATGTAAAATAACAATATAGTTGACATTTCAAGAGTATGCATAACATACACAGTTGTTGTTTTTGAGAATATACACAGCCAAGGTTTTTAAACGTTTTTAGCCAAGATTTTATCCATGTGTTTTTTTAATAACAATGAGTGGCTAAATACTTGGTCACACTCACTGCAATTGATTGCAGCACAACCTTTGCTGTGGTAGCAAAAATTTTTCTCTCAATTAAAATATTTAAGGCACTTCATAAACTGCCTTTTTTCTTCGGTTAGCCCATCACAGGGATTCTACCGCCTTTGGAGCTTCTAACATACGATAACCAGTGGTGTTCCCTGGCAAAATTGTTGCCCCCCCCCCCACCTGAGAAAATCTGGGCTTAAAATATGTACAATATGTACAATTTTAAATTGTTAAGGTTTTCTTTAGCATATATTGTTTATTTATCATTTATAGACCCGAAGCGAGGGAGACTCGGCGGAATATTACCCGAAGTGATGATATTTATTTAATATTTGAAATATCATCACTGAGGATAATGCTTCGACGAATCCCCCAAGCGGAGGGTCTATAAACGATATGTTATGCCGAAGGTAAAATACACCACTAAGTTCAGAATAAACTTTAAAACTTGCTGAATATTAACTATATATAAAGCTAATACAATTTTTAATTTCTGATGTATACCTGTGTTTTGACGTTTTCTCTTTAAAATATTTGAGCATGTATTCTTTGGATTATTGAAGGTAACGTACGTCTTAAAAATTTTTGGTTACAGGAAATGAAGAAATCTGTACGCGCCTGTACGAAATTACAAACAACAGCTCGCGAACGCCATGTTCTTTAAGAGCGTGCATGGTATCCTTTTGCCGCGTGTGAGCGTGAGATACTAGTATAATATCCACCACAGTGGATCTCACGCTGCATTGCGAAATCATGAATTTCAGTGAAATACCGTAAAAGACACATTGTCACGTGGTACAAGTGCTGTTCTTTTATAGGACAATTTAAGTTTGAGGTATAATATATTTTATATATAGACAGTTAGGCTCTCTGGCTCTGTTGTGTTAGTTTGATCTAATCATGTTGTATCACCATGTCGTTCTACGGCATGTAAAGTTCGCCTAGTTTATACTTACACCTAATTTAATAAGGGTTTGGGGTTATGTTTACCCTGGATTCCAGAGCGTTCGACAGTAAATAATAAATTGAAACACCGCGAAGGCTGTGGTTCAACAGGGGAGACTCTTTGATTAAACGGCGCCAATCACAAAACAGAATTAGTGGTTTTAGTACAGAATCTGTACTTGTATATGTATATTTCAAATATTAAATAAATATCATCACTTCGGGTAATATTCCACCGAATCCCCCTCGCTTCGGGTCTATAAATGATCAATAAACTATATGCTAAAGAAAACTTTAACAATTTAAAATAATAGATAATTTTCTATAAGCGTCAGTGCATAATTTTAAATGTTTCTTCATTGGATTGTGAGGTTTCCGAATGTGTGATTAATATATCTCCAATGTTCATCACGGAGACTGAGTGGCATTATCTCACGTGCATGGGATAATAGCGTGAGGTGGTTGGAAATACGGCTGCTTTTTCTGGATGCATGTTGGAACACAATGAAAGTACTAAACATTACCACGGAGGCCATGATCTGACCATCATTGACACAATCACTAGGTCTGCAGGAGGACTTCCAATAAAACCACCAAGTTTTAATTAACGTTACAAATGAACATTGTGCGCATTTTCCATGTAAGCGTTTTCCATGTATGTGTACGTGTACGCGTGTGTGTGCACACGTTTTCCAGACAACCCATATTGAACGAGTTCAGAAAATATATCCAACTGTTGTAAAACATTTTTCCTGAAAAAGGACGTGCATGGTAGGTTTGGTGGATTATATTTTATCAACATGTCGGTGTATGATAGAGATGAATCGATTATTCTCATGGCTCTCAACTGGATCCTTTCAAGTTCCATGCATAAGTAATTAGGAAGATTGTAATGCTATACTTGCACACCATACTCCACAACTGACCTTATACAGATTACGTACACTGATAGGAGAGTCTTGGTATCAGCACATGCAGGTTTTAGGAGCTTCAACATATATAGATGTTTCGATGCTTTTTTAACAATTTGACCAATATGTTCATTTCATTTCAAATAGTCGTTGAGAATTACTCCAACTAAAGTTTGTTCATTCACTGAAACCAGGTATATCAATCATATTTTGCTCGCTGCTCTGGTTTAAATAAATTTTTACAAAGCCCAGTTGAATTGTAATCAAGACCCAACGTTTCAACACTCCAGTAGTGTGTTCATCAGGGGTGATCTAAAGTTACAATCGTGGCTTCTTGCCTTCTTAAATACCCAAGGGATGACATCACCTGCCAATGAGATGCATGTATTCCTCTGGCAAATAGGCACCGTCATCCCTATTCAAAGCATGATTGCTCATATTTATATGCCACGCTTTAGGCAAAGTCTTTGACCATAGCGATTGTTTGTGGCAATTACTTTAGAGTTTCCTCACACAATCTAGTGTTTCCCTTGTCTAAAGTTGAAACAGCCTTTTGATGTTCTTTTAGCCGTGTACCAAACTGGTCTTTAGACTGACCCAAATACTCTTTCTTGCAGTCACTGCATGGTATAGAATATACAGCAGGAGGTTTCTGATTTGTTTTAACTGGATCTTTTGGCTTTGTGAAAATATGGCCTAAATATTAAGGCAACCTTAATATTACAATTACTTAAAGTGCATATGACATGAAATTTCTTATTTTCTTAAATGAAAGAACTTTTTAAGTTGTAGTGTAACTTGTTTATCAGTTTCTTGTTTTTATGGTTTGTTTCCGAGATATTTCAATTTGTTTGATATGTAAATGAGTGTGAATATGTCTGCTGATTTATGAGGTCATGTTGGTGCAAGCTCTTAAAAATGGTTGAATATCACTGCTGTCATCCAAGTTGATAATTTCAAACTTCATTCACTGGTAAATGTGATGAAACACTGGAGAAAAACGTAAACTGATATCAACAGTTTTTAAAGTTAATACATTTACAACCAGTGTAAGTTGAGCCTGCAACCAACATGACGTCATAAATTGGCAGACATATTATTCACACTTATTTTCATATCAAACAAATTGAAATATCTCGGGAACAAACCATAAAAACAAGAAACTGAAAAATAAGTTGCACTACAACTTAAAGAGTTCTTTCATTTAAAGAAAATATGATATTTCATGTCATTATTAATGCACTTTAAGATTCTCTTGATTGGTTCTGTGACACCTTGAATGTATGGAACTATTGCATAACCCTTAACAGAGGTATCACCCTCGGAGTTATTTTGGTTCCTACAAACAGGTGATCTCAGACAATCATTAAGAAAACGTTTTGGGTAATCGTTTTCCCCTAAAATATTTAGAGCATATTCACGTTCATTAGCTTGAGAATCACTATTTGCTGGCAAGGATTTAGCTCTTTGAAGGAAAGTTTTTGCTACGGATCTTTTATGGCTTACTGGGTGATGAGAGTCGTATGACAAATATTTGTCTGTGTGTGTGGGTTTGCGATAAACATCAGTCTCTAACTTCCCTTCGACAGTTCTGTGCACATTCATTCAAATCTACAAAAGCTAAATGTCCATTTATCTCTCGTTCTACTGTGAATTGGATGGACGGCTCAATAGAATTTAAATGTTGCAGCAGTATATCAATTTCATTTATAACATTATAGGGGGGGGAGGGGTGTTTTGTACAGTTATTTACTTTTTTCGATCATTTTGATCGCTACTTTATTTTTGGTGGAATAGCTTAGCATGGTTCTATTGTTCCTTTCTATTTCTTCCTTCTGCATGTAGTTTATTCAGTTATTATTTTTGTATGCAGTAAAACTTGATTAAATTAAATTAAATAGAAGCCGCAGAGATGACATCATCTACGAAATGTTTCCAAAACGGTAGAGATACCAGAACAGAGGCTAAAACTCTTTGTTCAACATCTTCCATACTGGAACCGAGGCTAAATTTCAGGCAACAGTAGCAGCTAC
Organism: Paramuricea clavata; assembly: GCA_902702795.2. Taxonomy (NCBI): domain Eukaryota; kingdom Metazoa; phylum Cnidaria; class Anthozoa; order Malacalcyonacea; family Plexauridae; genus Paramuricea; species Paramuricea clavata. The sequence goes on from CACRXK020007050.1 coordinate 18,944, forward strand.
AAATACAGGAAGAAATGCTTTTGAGCCTCATCAGATCGCAGTAGAGGAAGCGAAACATCAGATCATGGTTAGTTTGTACTTGTTATTTGTGTCAGCAGAAAATAGAATTCATGGTGACATTCCAATAATTTTGGTTTCGGAAGTATTTTACACTTCAGGGAAAATGTCTAGTTACCGCTCATGTGGCCTTTCCTCATCACCAGAATCGCATTATTTTAGACAGTTTAGCAATAAAGTCTCATCACTCTCATGCTTGTAATACGTTTCCTGTTGTTCTGTTATCTGAAGAAGCTCTTGCTTTGTTTAGTTGATACTGACACCAGGGTTGGTAGGTTGCTGAATAAATAAGCCAAATATTATCATCATAACCTTTGTTTTCTTTGTTTAAAACAAAGACATGGACATCAAAGGGCTGTTTATAACAATGTTTGGCTTATTTATTCTACCAACCATTACTGACACAAACACAAATACAAGAAACTTGGAAAGCAATATTTTTTAACATTTTTAGGAATTTATTGGAACTTTGACAGTTGGCAAAAAGGATAAGGTGTTGCTTGAATTTCTGTCAAATGGTGAAGGTAGCCTTGATTATGCCAAATGCCTGGTGCAATTTGGTGGACCCCCCCCCCCTCCTTCCAGGGACAAGGCCACCATGGTGTACATATGTCAACCAATGCCAACTGAGGAGGAAAATGAGTGTTGCAAAAAAATCACATGTGTCACATCATTTGTGACATTCCAAAACACATGCACAGACCGGGATGTATTGGTCATGGTTATCCGAGTGACATGTGATATCAGAGCAGAGGAGCCAGACTATTCAACAAACTGTGTTAGAAAGGCAGCATATCACCAGTACATTTTATGGCGGTATAAGAAATTAGGAAGAGGGAACCGAAAGGTGTGCCCATGGTGTGTTGTGCTGGCAATATGACACCTATACCCGGCGAATGACAGTGTCTACATGGGATTTAAGAGAGCATGAACCAAAATTACAATATTTGCAACCATTTTTTGCAAGTCCTGGGGCCTAATAGGCCCCTTTTCAGGAGAAATATATTACTGTAAACCCCATTCTAGTACACCCAACCCCAAAGAAGCACACACACATTGATTAATTACTATATTTTGTATTTGCCAAATTTTGTGTTTTATCAAAACCACGCCTCCCCCCCCCCATCCTTCAAAGTTCAATGTTACCCTTCTATTCTATACTTACAAACAACCAATATTCCATACTTGTTTCATATATTTTGGTGTAGTTTTCTGTATAAGTCTATAAATATATTCTGTAATGTGATTTAATTTTTTTGTTTATACTTCGTTTTGACGAAATCCATCTGATTGGCTTATTTTTTGTCACCTGATCGCTTTTATATTCTTAGCATAAAAGCTCTAAGGATTTGTGACAACAGTGTAATGGGTCTATAGACACACCATTGTCACAAAGTTAGGTTGTTTCAGTGTCACAAGTTGGTTGTGGCTGTGTTTCATTAGCTCCTTGCGTGTGATCATGGCTACTGCCAGCAGTGCGAGAGACAAACCTTGATAAAGATTGCGCCACTAGGTCCCTTGTCTTGGGTATTGGCTTCAGTGCAATCGATGGGGCAATATTCTTCGGATGTTCCTTGGGGACTTCAACTTTGCGTAGAATGGTTTCCTCATCATCAACTCTCTTTTTCAAGATTCTTGTCACAATAGTGGGCCAGAAATCATACGTCTGTGGTTCTTTCATAGTTGTAATTCTCCAATTCTTAGATCTCTTACTGAATACCTTGCTCATTTTTTGTTTACCATTGGCCGTAAATGCTGGTTTTCAACATGCATGAGAGTTGTGGTCAATAGCAACCAAATATGTTCTCCCTATAAAAGCATCATTCCTAAAAAGTGTATAGGGTTATTATTGGTGTAGCAAATACAGTTTCGTATATAACATGATTACAACGCGGAATTGAAAACACACTTACTGGTACCCTACTCTTTTAGGTGCATACTTTAACAGCATAGAATTAAAATTCTCCAGTTTGTTGGTGTGCCTACATGGAATTAAAGTTGAAACACCAATAATTTAAACAATTGTTAGACCTTTGTAGTTCAGACTGGTAAGGTACAAATACTAATAGCTCACACAGTCTGGCCAAATTAAAAAGCTATTGCAGAATTCTCAGGCTGTGTTGCAGAAAAGATTTGCAGGGGCTAGACTACATCCACCCCTTATCATTGGGATTTTGTGTGTATTTACTGTATATAGTTCAGTAGTTGTAAACATCTAGTCACATTACCAAAATTAACTACAACATTTGAAGACATGGGAGAACCAATCGGACATCACTATTTATTTTATAGTAACCTGCACATACCTAAATGTGACATACTGATGAAAACTCTTCAAAAATCTTTGGTCGAGTACCACCTTATGAATTTCCTTGAATGCTTTGGAGTTTTTGTCCAAACAGGTCTTTCCTACTTCTGTGGCCACCAACGGTCCACAAGTACATTCTCCATCCGCCCACTCATGCTCACCAGCAATATGGTGCAATACCCCAAAACAGCTGTTCTGAAAAAATACAGTTGAGAGTTCAACATCTAGTACATTCATTTTTAACTGAATCATATTCGAGATGTACCATGAATTGTAAAAACATGGTTTCAGTGCAGGTATTTTTTATAAAGTAAAAATTAAATAATAGCAGCACAAATATTGAAATTATCTGATCATATTCAAATCAAAGCAGTTTGTGAATGGCAACCAGAATAGCAAAAGCTTTCGGACTGGGTACCTGGTCGGTAGTAATCAACAACATACTTCAGCATTTATATAATCGAGGTACTGTACCTTACCAAGAACTTCAACATTATGAGCAAAGGTATTACAAAAGTCACTGAACTGTGGAATCGCAATAAAAATTCATATATCGGCCACTCCCACAAATGTCTACGATCGCACCTACACATTTTTGCATGTTTACAATTCTAATTTGGAACAGCCAATCCAGTTCTTGGTAACAACTACGGTTAAACATCGATTGGCTGTTTAAAATTAAGAATTGGAAACATGCAAAAATATGTAAGTGCGGTCGTATACGTTTGTGGGAGTGGCCGATATATGAATTTTTATTGCGATTCCACAGTTCGGTGACCTTCATAATACACCTCCTCTGTGACAAAAATCCCTTTCAGTTGGTAAATTTTATTATGAAAATGTACAGCACGACTTTAAGTCATTTTTAGACTAGAACCAAATTATGAAACTTGTTACAGTATTAGTAAACAATAAAGATTCTGTTAGGATTACCTTACGTTTCTCTTCATCACCATCACAATTCTGACAAACCAAAAGTGATTTCGTATTGCCTCAGACCATTCAGCAACTGCTTCACAGTTCTTCACTTTAGGTGCCTATAACAGTAATGTGGGAAAATATTATTTTCCATTTATCAACTTTTGTATGTATTTAAACATATTCACAGACATTACAACACACAAAGGTAGGAATCAAATACCTTGGCAAGTTTCTTTAACAGTTTGATAGATTTGTGCCAGACATCTAGTGCATGAAAATGATTGCCAAACTCTTTGGGATGCTTCTCTGGCAAATTAAAAAAAACATAATACATATATTATTTGAGGTAAAAAGTACATTATCTGCCCTATCTTTATGATATTGCACACTCTTTGGCATTTCGAGAACCAAAACACTCCTATATAGAATGCTTCATATAAAAAAAGAGTAGATATGTAGTTTTATACCTTGGTTTTATACCAGAACAGCCTGAAGCCAAGAGGAATCATCAGGTGGCAGCTTCTGATGATTCATCTTGGATGAAACAGGCTGTTGTGTTATTGTTCACTTGGTAATATGTGATAAGGAGAATATACAAAACAAGACACCTGCTCAAGGTCAAGGTGTTCGCTCCATCTGTAAAGGGGAAGGGCAGCAACAGAATTGCTTGGGGGTGATGTAGGAAGCACCTTATTATAACCTTGGCATTTTGGCAAAGAGTAACATAATACTGTACATACAAATCAGAAAATGAAAGATATATCTCCAGTACTTTAATCATACTTGCTTTAGTCTACAGTTCCACTTCAAATGTATAAATAGTGTGATACATATTATCTGGTGTTCCATCAAATTTCCACTGTTTTATATCAGTATTGTATTCTGGATTGAAAAATTTTTCTTTTAGAATAGAAAATGTTTCAAGAGAACTAGTAACAGTTTCCAACATTCTTCAGGGACATATCCAATGACGATCAATCCATTGTACATTATTCATTATAATTAATGAAGAGCATAGCCGCTGATAACCAAAGTAATGAGCAAAATTTTACAGATGACATGTATAGTCATAGAGAATATGTTGTGCAGGTCCAACATTACCAAATCATAAATAATGGGCCACATCCGTATTCATGTTGCCACAAGTAATGTTGAAGCCACGTTATTACTTCACCCACACACCCCAGATAACGTCGATTGGATTGATATTCAGTCCTATTTTGACCGATAAACTCACAATTGTATTTTACTATCGTCATTGGCATATATGTCCAATATAGCCATTGGTTGTCAGGTGATGAAGATGGTGTAAGATGGTGTCAGATGGCCAGTTGTTTGTCAGATGCTTGTCGTGTGGTGTCGGATGGTGTAGGATGGTTTCAGCTGTTGTCAGGTGGTGAAGATGGTGCTTGGTGGTGAAGATGGTGTAGTGGAGGGGGGGGGGGGGGGGGGGGGGGTAATTTTTAAT
>CACRXK020007051.1:0-23695 GCA_902702795.2 Paramuricea clavata
GTACGCCCATGGGTATACAAATGTAAATAGAATTAAGCTAGAATGCATGTTATGTGGACTAGAAACATTGAAGTGCATAATCAGTCACCCAGTTTTGATTTCCTATCATTTTTAATACAGATTGCTATACAATCCCAAAAATGTAATGTCCGCAACAGTTTCAGTGTAATGTCCACAACACAAGCTTTGCACTATAAAAGCTGCGCAAGGGCATTGTAGAACATCTCTTTTTCACATTTTTTAACCCCAATTATCACTGAGAGCAGGAAGTGTTTTAGTTCCTTTGATACCTTTCAAAGTTCACAGGAAATTACATTTTAAAAACATCACTTCAATGTGTGGTTGATTTTGCTGTAATGTCCGCAACAGTACTTTGACTTTTTATTACAAGAATTGATTACAAGGGAATTTTGTTTTATTTTATGAAATCTTAAGAGGTCCCCTTAAGGTTTTCTATGACAAAGTTCCCAGATCTGAAACTGTTGCAAACAGGAAACAGAGCATGTTTTGTATTAATTGTTTTTCAGTGAATGTAATGTCCGCAACGTGAAATTGCCCATTGGCTAACAACCAACTGTGTGAAATTGTCATCAACTCTGGATTTATCACATATATGGATTTTTGGAATCCAAATATGGATTTTTCACATTCATATTAGCAAAATGACGTCAAAGAGTCAATATGAAGAAAATTTGCATTGGACGTGTTTGCGCCATATTACTATGACAACAAGAATCATATCGACTCGCTGATGCCATTGATATGATGACAACGACAGCTGCCGAAGGACTAACTATAGGAATTGTTTTTTTCTTAATACAAATAAAATACAAATGGCTTCTGTTTGTTTTGAATTTTTTAAAAAAATAATAAAACAATTATTGAATTTGGTTTTCACACAATATGAAGAATTATCAAGCCCTCACTTTGCTGTTATCAACCTCAGCCTTTGGCTTCGGTTGATAACGGCAAACTTTGGGCTTGATAATTCTTCATATCGTGCTCAACCTCATTCAATAATTGTTAAATATTAATTAAAAGCTGTTTTTACATCAAGAGTTAATTAATAGTCCCTTATAACTGACTCAGGAGTGTCTCAGTTTAGGAAGCAAGTCCATTGTTCTAGTTTTTTTTTATAGGGTATAATTTACTAATTATGATTATATTTTCAATAAATAAAGTTTTCCTTTTACAGATGGACTCTGGTGGCAATTGCACGCTGTGCTTGGAGCAGTATTCAATGTACATGAAGAAATCAATGAACTTGAACAAATGGTTTGTTAGATCATAATATTGATTGTGAAGTGGAAAGTGTTATAATACGGCTTTGTGAGAAACTCTATTCGCCACAACACATTGCTGTGCAATCAGAACTAAACATAGTCATGTATAAGAATGACAGAAAATAAAACTGATGTAGTGCATACAGAATTTTCTATTTTTTAAATACACAATATAGGTAATGTCATCGCCGTTAAAGCTGATATTCTCTCGTATAGGAGAATTGATCTTGAACCAACAGATTCAGAGATTCTTGTGTGTGAACTTTATCCTTTGAATCGAAGGAAATTTACAGTGTGTGTCTGTTATCGTCCTCCTGATTGCAATTTGTTTTTCGACCATTTTGATATTCTATTAAACAACTTACGAGAAGCTTCGAACAGAATTTGCATAATCGGTGACTTTAATATGCCACATATAAATTGGAACACTGTCGTCAACATCACAAATTCTGCCAATGGGAATGTGTGTATTAGCAGAATATATTCTCAAACCTGTTTCGAATGTTGACCACAGTATGCAAATCAGAATGTAAATAAGCAAAATTATGCAATAAGCATGTACTTATGCCCCCCTCGTATCCCTAATACACACATTTAGCATAGGTAGCCCTATTCAATATTTTTACATCAAAATGGCCCAGGAAAACGGCCTTTTCAGAGGTTTTTTGAATTCCGTTTCCATGGTAACCAGCTGCAAACAATCGACAGGTTTTCAGGTTCTCTACCAAAAGTCTATTTTTTAATGGTAAAACGCATAAAAATTAAAAAAAAAAATCAGTAGTTGATAAAGTACATGTTAAGGTATACTATTATGATGTTTTTAAAATTTTGATATTTTTTTCCAGTATCACCAAATTTCTAGGTGAAGCTCCCCCTTATTTAGAACATTAAATGATCTTTTTGCACCCTCAAGTTCCATTGCATTGCTGCTGCCAACTTCATTTGCCTGCATAAAAATGTTTTTAATTATATTATACTATTGTCAATTACTATGGTGTGGTTTATGTAGCCTTTTGCCTCCTGTTTGAGTTGTTTAGCTAAACATGCATTTCATTGATATACTGCACAGTAAACGTGATTAGTTTGTTTTGGGGAAAAGCCTTGCTAAATAAAATGACACCATGATTTCCACAAAGCAAAATAATCCCAAGCATGTTCAGCCATGAGTCCATGGACTACAGATAAATCATAAGAATGAAATTATACGTGAAGTAATTCAAAGTGGACCAATTTTGATGTTGTATTACTCCACATGGTATACACACTGTACTTAGTGCTATGACCCATAGAATAAAAATGTCCATCTTCTGACCATGTCTGGGATTCTTCTCCACTGTCTTTTACTTCCTCAATCAAACCAGACTGGTAAACTTCCCAATGTCTTAAGACAGCTGGGAATAGGTGGGTACTTTGATGTATATGATATGTCTGTACATTTATTGTTGCAAGGTTCATGTGTCTGAACATCAACATAGCTTGGCTGATATTGATTCCAGACCTCAAGATACCAATTAAAACTTGTCATAATATTCCCAGCTGCTTATCTTCCCATAACCATAGGTTGACTTCTCATGTGAAGTTCTCCATAAGGCATTTAGTACAAGCCGCACAACAGTAGCCATTGACCCAATGTGTTTCACCTGAACCAGAATCTTCCAAACAACTCTACCAGGGGACTATAATGTACAAGGAACATTGGTTCGTTGTATGTACTGGTTCCTTCGTCAACACTGAAATAGAAAAACATCAGTTCGTTTACTCATATTTTAATACTATTTTGATGCATCTTCAAATTAATATAGAATCGAACTACTGATTCAATAATCATTTAGTTTGCAATTAATAGCTATTAATTCTAAGGCACAGTTTTGTAGGACAAATTAGAGGAGATCATTGATTGGAACAATATTGTTCAGTAACATCACATAACCTACAGACAAGTTATATACAAAAAATTACCAGCCTTACCTGACAGTGTTTTTCGTAATTTCTTCGTCCATCTCAGCAGCATACTCTTTGCTCATTGTCTTCATTGATGTAGGCTTCATCCAAAGCTGCCGTACTAACACTTGGTTGACTCGCAAATAATGTTCTATTTTCTGCTTCTAGCCTCTGTATTTTCTTTTGCAAGGTCACTTTTGTCTTTTTTTCCAGCTGATTGTCTTTTGAAGGGTTTTGACTTTCTTCTTCAAGCGATTACACAACGTGCATGAGCTAGCTGTGAGATCAAGCTCAGTGTCACTGTCATACGATATGTCGTATATTGTATCATCAACAGTCTGAGATGTTGTTCCAATCTGTTCTATTGTATCATCAACAGTCTGAGATGTTGTTGCAATCTGTTCATCAACTTTTGCTGAAGAAGAGGCCAACTTTACAGGAGTCAATCTTTTGCTGCGACGAATTATCTTTGAAATAAGAATATGCAAAATCTTTAGTGAGCGCCAACTTTTACATTCGCATAATATTAAAATTCATCATGTACGTGGGCGAGACGCCTTCGCTGCGAATGCATGATGTTATAATACTAACCTGCCTTCGTCTTTGATCTGTCAATTGTTCTTCAGCCGGTGCAACATTTCCAGCTACATCAATTGTAGGAACAGCATCTTCTTTCAATCTCCTTTTCATATTGAGAGAATTAGCCAAAGCAAGATTCACATTGTAGCATGAATCTGTAAAGTGTGCAGAACAAAGACAGGAGGACGCGGTAGCGTGAAAACTCGTTATGTTTGTGGACAAAATTTACCCACTTTTTTGTCTTTGCTGATCTGTTTCTTCGTTACGAAACAGATGCATGGATATTCCATCAGTTTGTTGATTATTGGCACAACTAAGTTAGGACCACCAGCGTTTTCCTCCGTGATAGCGTTTACCACTACTAGTAGAATATGCCATGATGAAGTTGTGTTCATCTTATGACGTCACACAGCATCAATATGGCTGACCAAAACGTTCGCACAGGAAGTACCAAAAATCGCAACTTTAAAAGGCTATAAAATCAGTTTGAAACAATCAATTTCAATTCTGTTTGTGGGAAACATATCAGGAAAGTGAGCACTTTAAATTACGCCAATAAAAAAGGGGTTGGAAAATTTGCTGCAGTAGCACTTTAACATGAATGAACATATCTTATACTTACAATATAAACACTTCATTAGCATTTTAGTTTATCAAATCAACCATAATAAGTCATGTGAGGTGGCTTTATACATGATAAACTACCATGAATATAATTAGGATGGCATATTATATAATTTTTCACATTCATTAGTATTCTTTATATGTTTCATCCCAATTAGCATATGCTCTGGTAACAATGAGTACACAATTAAAACCAGAAGAATTTAAATGTTGAATTTAAAACACTCAACTACACTAGTATGCTAATACTCGACTATGCTACTACTCTAAAACCCAACTACACTACTAACCAACTGCGCTACTACACAACTACGCTACTACCCAAATACTCTACTATCCAACTACTTAATTTATTTACAGCGCAAAATTTGGGGTGTAAAATTTTAGCCGATGCCAGGGCCTTCTCAGCACAAGGGCCCTGGGGACGAGGTTGCATCAAGAATCATATTGCTCACATGGTGTATACAGCGACAGCAATTCACTTGCAGATGTAACTTCTAGTTTGATATTGCATTTTCTGCCTACTACCATTTTTTTTCTGTGCTTTTTCAGATTTATGAAAATGAAGTTAGTGATTTTTACAGGAAATTACACCGTTTGAGAAATACTAATGTTATTGAATGTTGACCCAAAGTTGTGAAAAACATAATTCTGATATAAATTTACCACGGGTTTGGAACTGTTCAATAAATTTGAATTTGCACACCTGCATGTGCTGTTAATGTTGAATTTGCAGGGCTTTTACATCTTGGTAGACAGGCACAACCACCACAGAACCAGAGAACTAGGCAAGCTTTAGCACACCCCCCCCCCCCCTTTTGGCTGAAATGTTAAATTACTAATATAACCTATTACTCAATATACCAAATTATGTGTGGTAAAGATAAACTGTGATATTAATACACATAACCACGACAAGCAGACAACTTCAGAAAATACAAAATAAAACAAATTCCGAAAATAGACATCTTATGTTCTTGATATTCAAGATAAAAACAAGGGTGTAAAGACAGAGTCGGTAATATTTCGTCTTTATTCCAAAGACATCGTCAGACCTTGAAATTACAAACAAGCCATGATCTATATGTATAGCTATTTACAGATGCAGCAGAAGTATAAAATTACAGGTTTCATGTGTAAGCCAATGTGATGGATTAATGGCTTTAGAACAATGATAGATTTTGCAAGCTTTTAGACCACTATTGAGTTGTGGCATATTACGCTTTATCAGTAGTGCTTCTAGGATAAGGAGTTGATTAGGATTATTATTATTACAATGATATAGGATTTTAGTATTAGTTTGAATAAGATAACAAGGATTGCAAAGTAAGTCAGTGAAGTCTTCCTCAGAATCAATGCCAGGAAATGAGAAATGGCGAGAGATGAAGTGTGCGTCAGGACAGTCTAAGAGATGTTGAGATATGGCACTAGAATTGTTGTAGTTGGTAGCGTGCTGTGTTAGTCGCGTTTGTAGGTTACATTCAGTTTTACCCTATGCACGTTTGGCCACAACCAGGACACTTAAATTCGTAAACAACATTGGCTTGACAAAGTTCCAGAATTTTATCCTTTTTTGGGATAAAAATGAAGTTTTCTTGGTTTGATAAATCACAATTGGTTTAATGGGAATTTTCAAACTGCGACAGATTTTGCAGATAACATTGGAAACTAAATTTTCACCTTGTTTACCAAGATATGGTATTCTCAAATAAATTTTGGGTAAATCACTGTCGGCATTTTGTTCAGATGAATTAATGTTAGATCAGGGGCGGATCTAGGATTTTTCGTACGTTAGTAAAAAATTTCGTTGCTGAACATTGGGGGAGGGGGTACTTTTGACGGGGGCCGGGGGGGGGGGGTGCCAAGCAAATTAATATTTTTTATATGTGTTGTGTTTACAAAAAAATGTAACTTAAAAATATGCTTTTTTGCTCAATGTCAAACAGATATCCAATTCTCATCGACAAATAGATTGACAAGCCCTGACTTGACGTTTTAAAAATTGTTATTTAATCGCATATTTTTTCCTTTGACATGAATGGTCAAAAAATTTTGCAATATACTGATGCAGTTTAAAACATTTGATTGATTGTTAAGCAGGAAGAGAATTTCCATGTTTAATTCACTGCTCCTCGAGTTTCATTCGTAGCAGAAACATGTGCCATGAACAAGTATTCACAATGTCAACATGATCCATTTTACTTGTTGTATACATGTTGTAGAGATCGTATTACACAAGGCCATGCTACATTGTCCTGTTCTTGTAATTTGAAATAGGTATAAATAATACAGTGTTATTAGCCTAAGTAGCTATTTGATTAATATATAAAATCCACATGTCACAAGAAGCATAAACAAAGTATAAACACACTGAAACTGCCTGTATTAAGCCGCGGTATTTGTGTAAATTGACGGAAATATTATGTAGTTTGTCTTGTATTATTATACGTCTTATACGCATACCCAGCGATATTATAGCATGTGCGTACAGACGCACAATCCACCACAGTATACAACAGTTATAATGCTATATCTACTTAAAATAGAATATATATCTTAAGGCCGTACAAAAGATTTTTATCTTCTCTCGAACGTACTTCAGGATGTAAGATTCCGCAGGCCGCTTATGTTATTCACAACGCTCAATAAATCTTTAATAGAAAGCTTCGGTACACCGTTACTCACTTGTTTAAATCAGCTTCAATATCTTTGACATTTTGTCGATCGTCATTCTCAAAAGCAGCCTTTACGGTTTCGTAAATACTAACAGGCATGGCTAGTATTAGTTCAGAATTTCTGATAGTAAATCTTCCCATTGAACTTTAATAATTTGCGGTCAAGCACAAAGTAACTTTCCGTGCACTAATGAAGCCTGAACGGTATGATCGATCAAAAAAATCCAGCCAATGGGAATTCAGGATTGTTTTGAATTAGCCAATCGGATAGCCTGTATTCAAGCCCCTGATCGCTTTAGCGATCAGAACTCCCCACAGATCGCGCAAAAATCGAGATAGCCAATCAGATGGCTGAAATCTGACTCAGAGCGTGCAAAACTCATGGGTAAGACCACTTTTCTGCACGTTCATGTTCGAAGGCCTTGCTACTGATATTTCAAAACTGGACTGTTAAACTTTCAATACATTACACTGCACGAAGTTTGATAACTGGACTGCTATTTTAATTTAACAATTTTCTATTTTCTGGCCAATTTTTACCTTAGTCGCATGATCACTCTGATCACCCCTAGATCCGCCCCTGTGTTAGATGTAACCTTGTTCTTGAGCTTCTGTATCAAAAAGGTCCGGATTTTAAGAGCTAAACCGTTCCATGACATGAAAGACTTTAACATACGAATTTGGTTGTCAAATAATGTTTGGTTGGAACAGATCTTAAATGCATGATAGAATAAAGAATTAACCGAGTGGTTTTGCGGTTGAATGGTTCAAAACTTGAAAAATGTGTGTATTGACCTGTGCGAGTTGTTTTAATATTTTTATCAGAACTGTTAAATTTTGCGAGAACATGAGGAATATCAGAAGGCCGAATGAGAACCAGAGTCATCAACATAACAACGGTAAAATTTTATGACACCTGTATTAATTAGATCTGAAACAATGATATTTTCAAATTTGGTGAGAATTATGTTTGCTAGAATGGGTCCGAGCAAAGACCCCATAGAAACGCCATCGAGTTGTTCGTACAGAGTTCCATTGCATGAAAATATAGTTTTAGTGCATGAATCGAGAATAAGTTTTTTGAGAGTTGACTTCCGGAGTGTAGTATCAATTAGACTTTGTTTGTAAACACGATCTAAGATTATGTTAATTGTTCTACACAAAGGCATGTTAGTAAAAAGAGACTCGACATTGAATGAGACAAATTTATAACCTTGGGAAAATAGATCTTTTGGTATAGATTTAATCCCTTCGACAGCATCGAAAGAGTCTCACAATGAAAATTGATTTAAAGTAATATGATTTAAAAGGCCGGCAATAAATTTTCCTACGTTGTAGTGTGGCATGTTAGTAGTGTCAATAATCGGTTGAAACTTAGGTAGTGTGTCGAATTGTTTGTGCGTCTTAGGGTAGTCCATGTGCTCTGGCAAAGTGTGTGTGAGACGGTCTTAAAAGAGTATGTTCAGTTTCGTTGATCTCACTACGGTTGAGTAGTGTGCATAAGTAGATTGTAAGGTAGAGAGTCTGGTAGAAGTAAGGTCGTTAGAAATACGTTTAAATTTCTGAGGATTGTCAAACAAGGAGTTAAGAGAGTGTACATAATCAGAGCGGTTTAACAAGACAATTCCATTGCCTTTGTCAGGTTTGAGAATGGCAAAATGAGTATTGAGTTTCTTAAGTATGCGGATATGTTTACTATCGATATGGATTTGCATTGATCGAGTCTAGCAATCTGATCCCAGATATTTTCAGCAACTGAGAGCATCTCAAGTTCATTAGGACAAGTAGCAAAACCATGACAGAGACCAAGTTTCAAAATGTCAATCTGTTCATCAGAGAGATTGTGGCCAGTAAGGTTAAGAATAACATTGTTAGGGTTTTCTTGCAGACCATCAATAGCATTCTTCAGTGCCAGTAGGTTGTCCATATTCTTATTGTGCCTTGCCTTGACTTCTGACATCTCAGACTTCAAAAGTCGGTTGATGGAGGAGATAAAATGAGCTTTCATCCAAGTGGTTGAGTTAAAGAGAGCAACATGTACACCGTCAGATTGTTTGGTGACATTATTGATGTGTGTGTTCGTATTCTTAATCAAATCATTCAAGAGTAGTCGGTGGTATTTGTTTCGGAACTTCATAGGCAGGTTATCAATGTTCTTCCATTTGATAAACTTGGGATAGACATTTAACTTCTTGCATTGCAACAAGAAAGCTAAGTCAAGTTCGGCCTGTTGCTTGCATTGAATACAGCGTTGGTAGGCTAACAGCTTGCTTGTGAAGGTTGGGGGTCGCTTTTTCGGAGATTAGACCAATAACCACGACAAGCAGACAACTTCCGAAAATAGACATCTTGTGTTCTTGATATTCAAGATAAAAACAAGAGTGTAAAGATAGAGTCGGTAATAGATCATATATAGATCACAGCTTGTTTGTAATTTCATAGGTCTGTCTGACGATGTCTTTGGAATACAGACGATATATTACCGACTCTGTCTTTACACTCATGTTTTTATTTTGAATATCAGGAACACAAGATGTCTATTTTTGGAATTTGTTTTATTTAATACACATAGGGCTGACATTCTATTGTACTTCATTAAATAATCAATTTAAGCAAAGCTATAAATTGCAGTTAATTGGAGTAATATGTTCTAGAAGACTCTATTTGCCCAAGGGTGTTTCAGGTTTTTCCTTCATGTGCATACATACAATAGCCCCTTTTTTGTGCTTTTAGCCAGTGCACTAACATCTCTGGCAAAATTTTTGGCTAATAATTTAAGGGATCACAATTTTTGTATACAAGAAAAAAGAAAAGACAAACAAAAGAGAACTGTTTGCTCTCTGATCCACCAATCTTGGAACAAATAGCAAAAGTAATGCACAAGATCAGAAGAACAAGGATGGCACAGTTTCCCTGAGATGCACAAGATCCCATGCATGCAATGTTCCAGAACCAGAATATTGCACTGGGCAAGCTTGAAAAATATGCCTGGCCATGGTAGGAATTGAACCTACGCCCTTTGCAATACTAGCCCAATCAATGCTTTGCCAACTGAGCTATGCGGTCAGGTCAGTTTGAGTACGTTATATTTCGGAACCGAATCTAGTTCCTTCTATATCAATGTGATCTATAGTATAATAATCAGTTGGTAGAGCATTGGGCTAGTATTCCAAATGATGTAGGTTCGATTCCCATGGTGGCCAGGCACATTTTTTCAAGCTTGCCTGATGTGGATGTACACTCACAGTAACATCACAAGCATCATAACGTTATGTTAACCCATTAAGCGCCAGCACTCTCCACTTGACGAGTAAAATCGTCTGGCGTTAAACAGAGTAAAATCGTCTGGCGTTAGACAGAGTAAAATCGTCTGGCGTTAGAGTAAAATACTAAAGTAGGGTGCATCAGGGTGCAATGCGACTCAATGGGTTAACTTAACTAGACACATGGGCAGATAGGCCAGTTAACCCGTTAAGCGCCAGCACTCTCCACTTGACGAGTAAAATCGTCTGGCGTTAGACAGAGTAAAATACTCTGGCGTTAGACAGAGTAAAATCGTCTGGCGTTAGACAGAGTAAAATCGTCTGGCGTTAGACAGAGTAAAATACTAAAGTAGGGTGCATCAGGGTGCAATGCGACCCAATGGGTTAACTAGACACATGGGCAGATAGGCTAGTTAACCCATTAAGCGCCAGCGCTCTCCACTTGACGAGTAAAATCGTCTGGCGTTAGACAGAGTAAAATACTAAAGTAGGGTGCATCAGGGTGCAATGCGACCCAATGGGTTAACTAGACACATGGGCAGATAGATCAGTTAACCCATTAAGCGCCAGCACTCTCCCCTTGACGAGTAAAATCGTCTGGCGTTAGACAGAGTAAAATACTGTTCAAAGTAGGGTGCATCAGGGTGCAATGCGACCCAATGGGTTAACTAGACACATGGGCAGATAGATCAGTTAACCCATTAAGCGCCAGCACCCTCCCCTTGACGAGTAAAATCGTCTGGCGTTAGACAGAGTAAAATACTAAAGTAGGGTGCATCAGGGTGCAATGCGACCCAATGGGTTAACTAGACACATGGGCAGATAGGCTAGTTAACCCATTAAGCGCCAGCGCTCTCCACTTGACGAGTAAAATCGTCTGGCGTTAGACAGAGTAAAATACTAAAGTAGGGTGCATCAGGGTGCAATGCGACTCAATGGGTTAACTAGACACATGAGCAGATAGGCTAGTTAACCCATTAAGCGCCAGCGCTCTCCACTTGACGAGTAAAATCGTCTGGCGTTAGACAGAGTAAAATACTAAAGTAGGGTGCATCAGGGTGCAATGCGACTCAATGGGTTAATGGTAACTATTTTGGCACATTGACCCAAACTAAATTGTGATGCCTGCTCAGGCATTCATACTGACCTGAAAATGACGACATATGCGCTATGGTGCAGCAGACAAGAATACAAGTCGTAAACCACAAACAAATTGTATGGATATTTTTAAAAAGTTAAACACCTTTTTGGGATACCTCTATGGTGCAAATCTATAACAAGGAGTTACTATCGCAAGGAAAGTGTTGCCTTTTTGCCACACGAACTGAATGCAAAAGTTTGTATTTCTAGATAATTCTCTAAATGGTTACCTTTGACCCAATGAGCTCATTTCCATAATTCGTCATTGGTAGCATGGCAGGCCTGCACATGAAGGTTATATCCCCTATGTTTCCTGCTCAGATTTGTTTCTTGTTCATCATTTAAGCCCAATCACAAGCTTATTCTTAAATTGTGTGCACGTAATACAAGTAAATAACCAACATGAAAATGAGGCCATTGGGTCAAAAGTGGATATTAAGGTCTACTAACCTATTAGCTGGCAATACGCACTACTTTCAGTATAACTCTGACTAACGCCAGACAAATTTACACCATATACTGCCAGACAACAAGTGGGAAAATTTGTCTGAGCATGCGCAAGCAATGACTGTTTTATGTTCATAAGCTGCCTAAAATAGGCAGCCAGTTTTCACATTATTGCTAAAGCATGCGTGCTATCGTGCTATGATAGTTTTTCGATCACACATTAATATTCGCCATGCCACATTGTTACATTTATTGCGTTGAAAACACTGAAAATATTCCGGGTTTTATTCAAGATTTATAGTTTTATTTTTGGTTCAATATATTTGTATGCCGAGGAAAAAGAGACGTAGTGGTCTGTTTGAACTAGACAGAGTAAAAGAGAAAATCGAGGAGGAAAACGTTTGCTTCAACCGTGTTAAAAAACAGCTCTGCGCATTGCAAAAGTTTAATGTCCATGACTTATATTTGGTGAAAGGTCTGAGCTTCACTGAGGATGAAACACTTTTGACTTTTCAAGGTGTCTGTAACCTTAGAAAAGCGATACAACATGTTCCATCAAACATAGTAAACAGAACAGGAAAATCCTTACGAGCATTGTTAATATGGGATGCTTTCAACATGCTTTGCACATCGACAAATTGTGGTGTTAATGAGCTTTCTCGCTATATGGAGATTATGGAACAGTGGTGCCCTAACTTTCTTCATGTGGATGAATCCAACATAGATATGGAAACAAGCAACAAGTTTATTTCACCAGAAGTTGGAACATGCACCAAGTGCGACAAAATACTGTCCATGCATAATAACCTGTCAACCGCAACATTGTTCACGTTGGATGGGCCCAATTACTTTGTTCCAAAGTCACGCTTCAGTGTAGGAATTGCACTATCCATTTTGGGCTGTGTAATTTCAGCGACAAATGTGGCACTCATCTTTATCCAGCAGACATTGATGATAATACATTTGTGGAGGTCAGCAACGTGACTTACTTTGACTTGGCTTTCTACCATTGGATTCCTTCTCTAAGGTAAATTGACTATTCATTGTTTTGCTTGAAATTATTTAACACTTTGTTTTCCTTCAAATTATTTAAACCTTTATATTATAACATTTTCTAGCCATCACTGTTGGGACTCCTTCAGTGGATTGTCAGAGGCTTATAACGAAATATACCAAGAGCCAATCAGCCGATATGCTTTGCACTTACTAGTAAAAGGTATAAATAATTAGCACATTACAGTATATTTTTGCCATTTTCAAATTTAATACATGTGCATTGGTTACTAAATAATAAACTCTAATTTATCAGCAAATACCGTGATAAAATTGTAAATTTCGCACCTTTTATGCAATGAATCAACAAAACATGTATCCTTTATGCTAAAAATCATTTTATACTGAAACAATACATTTTTGCTGATAAAACTATAACCACTACAGAAAAACAGAACAAATTACAGTAAAACACAACAGAATACAGTGGGACACTTTTTGTATTTTGACTGTATATCTATAAAATTACAATGACTTGGACAATAGTGACACAAATAATTTGCAAGTTGAGGCTAGAGCATACATCTATACCAACTTAATTATGTAATGTCTGTCTAAAGGCTGGATCACACAATCTGATTGTAATAGTGACACAAACAATTTTCAAGCAAGTCTTTTGTCAGCAAGTGGACTACATTACATACATTACAAAAGCAAAATTGGATCTGACAAAATGGAATTGTGTGAACTAGCCTTTATGATGGTTGTTTATGTTGCTTAATACCAATATACAGTATGTCTAATATTTGCCTATTTGGTTGCTGTAGAGTCTTTAAATTTGAAAGAAACAGGTGAAGATGCAGATTGCAACGTTAGTATTATGGTAATATCTATTTTTAACTATTTAGATAATAGCAATAATTGGATTTCAACTGCAATGTTAAATCCTAGAATAGAAACCCATCTGACCAAATAAATTTATTAACCCTTTAAGTGGCAATCGCCCTATTTTATTATTTAACTCTGTCTAATGCCAGATGATTTACACGTCAGGGGAAAGTGCTGCCACTCAATGGGTTAATCCGACTATCTGCGTATGCGCCCTGTTAATTTGCCTTCATGTTTTTTTTTATTCTGTCTAATGCCAGATGATTTTACTTATTGAGGGAAACTTGTGCACACTATTGGCATCCAGGCTTATTAGATGCCTCGCATCTTTTGAATGGGCATTTTTAAAAGTGGACAGGCACTTTATTAACCAAAATTCCAATATATTTGGTCTAAATTTGCTGACATTTAACGGTCATTGCAGATACCAAAGATATGTTGAACATAAGATACAAGTTCCCATCTATGGGTGTAATGTATTTGAAATATTTAGTATATTTTTTGGTTATTTGGCAATTTAACTATTTTATCTTGTAGGTGTTTTCCCAGGTGGATTATCAGCTAAAGTATCGCCAAGTTCTTCTGGCACCATAACAATGTTATAGATATTTGTGATGTTACTCTGAGTGTATATCCACACTGGGCGAGCTTGAAAAATATGCCCGGCCACGGTGGGATTCGAACCTACGACCTTTGGAATCGAAGATTGGTATCGAAGGAAGATTGGATTGATATCGAAGGAACTAGATTCTGATTGATTGGATTGGTATCGAAGGAACTAGATTCTGTTCCGAAATATCACTTACTCGAACCGTCCTGACCGCATAGCTCAGTTGGAAGAGCATTGGGCTAGTATTCCAAAGGTCGTAGGTTCGAATCCCACCATGGCCGGGCATATTTTTCAAGCTCGCCCGGTGTGGATATACACTCAGAGTAACATCACAAATATCATATTCACCTGAGTACAAAACACCAACACAGAAAAAATGTTATAGAGTATGTTGACAAGAAGCAATGTAAAGAGCTTTATTTGCACAATTGTCCCAATCATTGCAGTCAAAAGGGTGAGTCCTCTTGCATTAGTGAGAAAACATATATGCTGCTGTATTAAAAAGATATTGAATAGCAGTTATGTATCAGTCAAATCCAAGCGTGCCCATCCCCCCCCAGGCAAACCCCCGGGCTTTTGACAATTTTTGAAAATATGCAACAAATTCCCGGGGGCAGGAATAAAAAACACGTGAAAATGCCAGGCAGTGGGGCAAAAAATCAGTAGCAAATTCCCCACCCCGGGGACAGCTGGACTGTTTCGCTAAGAAGAGCAAATTATCCAATTACCTGAAAATATAAAAGAGAATACTTTCTTCGATCGGCCAAGTATATCGCCCAAGTATTTCGCCTGCATTGCAGGCTACCTAGCGCGTTTTCGTCATGCTCTAGCGCATTTATTTTTAAAGTTTGGCGTGGTTCGAATTTTAGCGTTTTATATTTGACAACTTGACTGGTTTTATACATCATGGAAGAGTTTGGAGGGGAAAACATGGAGTTTGTTGCAAGTTGGCTGAAGAGCAAAGGCCTAGAGACTTTAGTGGAAGTGTTTGAAATTAAGTATTTGTCTTTTATTAATAAATAAAATTATGCGAACGGTTGGCTGAGTTGGCTCATTTACATACATATTTTGTATATTCATGATATTTTAATGTGTTAAAATTTTGTTTTAATATTAAAACATGAAGCATCTGGTCCGTAAACATACTATATTTGTTATATTTGCACGTATAAAGTAATCCAAATTCTTAATTTCAAATGCCCCGCCCCTGGGCAAAGGTTTGAGTTCAAATGCCCAACCACCGGGACGTGCTTTATGGGAAAATGCCCCAGGGTAGCCAGGGGGGGATGGGCACGCTGGATTTGACTGATGCATTATCACAGAGATTGGAAAAAACCCTGAAATTCTGAATCAAAATTAACTGAGAAAATCAGAATTTGATCAGATTAAAAAACTGCCGATTCTTTAAAGAAGGCGGTCAAGTCTGTTCTGCACATTGTTTACATGAAACGATTTGTTTACGTTTTTAGTATATCTTAAGGCCCTGTCACACTATTGCGTATGAGAGAAATGTATGAGAAGCGTATGAAAATCATACACACAAAAATCCTTTGAAATGCCAGCGTATGAGTACCGTACATCTGGTGTACCTCTAGCGTATTCAGCGTGTGCCTAGAGTATGCTTATCATATAAAGCATACATCCGATACGCACAAAATTTTGAGCATGCTTAAAAAAAATTTCTACCTCACCGTATGCTAGCGTATGCCACCGTACGCGACCGTGCTTGAAACGTATACAACCTATGCCTAACGTACCCCTAGTGTATGTCAGCGTACACCGGCGTATGAGTGATATTTTTCATACGCTAGTACGATACGCAATAGTGTGACAGCGCCTTCACATGACGTACTTCTCACACAATGTTAACTCATTTAGTTTTTTCAGCACAGTTACTGATTGATCTCTGCTGATTGATATACAGTGTTTTCAGCAATATTAAATATACTCTACAATTACGACATAGTCTTTGTGTGTAATGTGATAAGTGCTAAACACAGCGCCCTCATTTCCTCCCACGAGCATGGATGACAGCTTTTCCAACTCGTTATACGAAATCGAACAAGCGGCAGTAATACCGAATGTAGATAATGCTATTATTTGTTCTTGCAGAGGAATTTGTTTAAGATCTAGTGGCCACAATGCGTGCCCGTGCAAAGGTATTGACCAGTATTGTTTGTCAGCATGTCATGGCGATAATTCAATATGTCTCAACAATCAAAAGACTTTGGAAAGTGACTCAAGTGATTCGGATTCTGAAGATCAATATACAGTAAGTTTTAATATATAACATTTGTGATTATAAAGCCAATTCCTTGAAGGATATTTGATGACGACGAAAACCTAAGCTCTCCAATAGCCACAGAAACTGTCAAAGAAACCTCCTGCAGGAGATCTAGAGGAAGGGGAATGCACAGAAGACCTTGTGGATAAAAAGGCAGAGGACGATCTAGAGGTACTGGCAGAAGAGAGGGTGGAAGACGTGGAAGTCGTGGCAGAGGAAGAGTTTGAGATTTGGTTGTGGAAGATAATTCAGACAAGAGAATGGGTGCACATGATCAACAACTACAGGTACTTTATAGGTGTTTATTAACTTGAATTTTGGTTGTACAAGCCAGCTTATATATCCTTGCCTTTCATGTAATATATTTTGCTACCAGACAATGTGTTCTACAAAACATACACCAATTCTATAGTGTAATGTGTATTAAAAACACCAGGAAATGGAAACAAAGCTTATTTTATATTTGTTGTTTGATGTTTGTTGTTGGACAGACAATGTTGACTTCCATGTGGTTTTGTTTGCACTGGCCCTTGCAAAGCATGATAGACAAGTACACTTATGATTTCAGCCCAACTGCTAACGTATGATAAATAGCAGCAGTAATGGTTGCAACTGGTAATGGTTGCATGTTTTAAATTGTTTACTTCATTGAACTTTTATAAATATATTGTTTTCAAATTATTCAGATATTGAGAAATTAGCATACCACTATCTCCAGTTGTTATGGGCAGCTTCATCACTGCTCTTGGCCAACCAGGCTGAAATTCCAGTCCGGGCTGGAAATTACCCATGCATTCAGCCCCTGGCAGATTAATATTTCCTGTAAGTCTTTGTAGTAGCTTTTGCTTGGGGAGAAATTATACCAATTATGTGTAATTCATATAGGACAGTTACTATAATATAATCTCACTTGTATGATTTGGTCCAAAACCTTGAGCTACTCAGGAGACAACCTGCAGTCTTTGCAGACCTAGTTAATGGGGAAATGGTAGAGCACATTCATAACCAAGAACAATTGCAACAAGATGAGCTACCTGATGCACCACCAGAAGATGAACCACCACAAAATAACATACCCGACTGGTGTGAGTGTGGCTTGTGCCAAAATATGCCAACACAACAGAACAAATGCTGTTCCAGCAGGAAGATGCCATGCATCACAACAACTCCTCTATTTCAACAACTTGTATTGGATGGGAACGTACTTAACTTGGCAATGTTGTACAGAGAAGATGTATTGGTCATGGACCAGCCGCGAAACAATGATAACTTCAGGCATACTGCATATAGGCAGTATGTCTTATGGCAGCATGGCCGATTGGGCAAAGGGAGTTGTTCCAAGTTGTTGTGTCTTGGCAATACGGTCAAGGTACCCATCGCCAAATGGTGTGTATATTGGATATCATCCAGCTAGGTTGTAACATTTAAAACATTGTATATATTTATTTGTAATTTTACTATTTTCAGGTTTCAGTATTTTGGGTTTTGTTAATTGGAATAAACTGTGCTTTGGCTATAATGTATTTTTGTCTAAGTTAAAATGTTGGGTAGCTACATGTAGAGAAAATGTCCACACCTGTACTGCTTAAATTATACTTGTACCTGAAATATGACTGTTACGAGCTCTTCACTTCTTGGATAAAATGTGCCTAAATATTTTGGACGTATTGTTTCCATAGACAGAGGAGCGAAAGGTCGTGAAAATGCCACCTATTTCACAATACTAGGCGATGAAATTGCTGCAAAGAAAGCCTTGGCAAAGAGCTGCCGAAATTAGTAATGAATTAGTAAGAAAGTTGATAAATGTAAGTTTAAACGTAACATATGCATACTTTTAACAATGTAAAAGGACTTTTACATACTTTATACTTCTCAACTTACAACCGGCCATTATCTTGTCTAGAATGGTGACCATGTTGGTCCCCAAATTAATTGTCTTTAAGGGATTGGACCATTGTTTATGTTGGCAAGTCAAGAATATATGCTGCATGAGCAAAAATCGTCTGGTGTTACAAATGTGTGTGTCACGAGCTTTCCCCACCCTGGGAGCCCAGGCTGGGGGGGGGGGGTGACCATGCAGACAACCAGGTATGGGGGTGACTTTGCAAAATAATATAGCTTGTGGGATGGGATATAGTGTGGCATTTTAAATAAGTTTTTGCAAATACCCCACTATTACCATTTACCTGTGGTTAGCAGGGAGGGGGAAAGACAATGAAACATGCATTAAAATGGGAGATATGATACTGGCAGATGGTTGTGTAACTGCAACTGTCAATGCCAGCTAATTTGGTTATAGGATTTGTTTTGACAGATATACATAGTCCTTTTTGACATTTAGATTTGTTGTGAAAGAGACATTCCCTATATAATGGCACCATATGAAGCAGATGCCCAGATTACCTTCCTTGTAAATAAAGGATATGCTGATTTTGCTGTGTCTGAAGACTCAGATTTGCTTGCATATCAGTGCGAAAAGGTATATGTGTATTTTTAACAATTTGCTATAATAAAAAGAGATGGCATGTTGATCTACCTACAATCCTTTGCAGGCAGCAAGCATAAATCCGCAAAAGAGTGACAAGAAAAACAGACAATGACATGAAACTTAAACCGATAAGTATAACTGACATTTTGTGTGTTATTTAAAAAAACATTTGACTGTTGTTTTAACATTTCCAACTACAATGCACTGTGGGTAAATCGACAGCCGCCATCTTTTATATTATGGCAGATTAGATTTCTATATCAGGTGATAGTTACAGTACTATCACAGTATAGAAATCGAGAGCATAGGCGTACGGGCACATTATTTTTGGGGGGCTGGGCTGAATTTGCCCGAATGGCATGACGTCATAGATTTTGTGACGTCATCATAAAATTATACAATCTAAGAAGACTACAAATGAAAGGCTTTCGTTTGAAGTCTTTGAAGATTGATATAAAAAGAAATATGTCGTCCATAGCCATTTCAATTATAAGCTAAATATATGGCATTACGATTCACAAAGAAAGAGAAAGTTACTAACGTAACAACATTTTTTGGTATAAAATGGGTAATTGGACAAGTACTGGTGCAAGACATTGTGTAGCCTAAATAATGAGAGGACCAGTATTCCAAAAATTGTTGTCCTTAATTTCTTAACTCCGACTCCTGTGATGAACATGTATGTAAAACCAAGGGAAATTACGATTATATAGAAACTAAAATAGGTGGAAATGTTATGGGACACAATAAAAGGCGAGGATAAGGAGGAAGGCAACCCTGTCCGCGTTTCGACCTAAAGATGGTGTAACATTTTCACTGTCCGTCACCGTATTCTGTTTACTATTTTCTCTGAGCTGTGGCAGTGAATTTAATTCATCAACATCAATGAACGTTGTCATTGGTTCTGTTTGGTCTTCGCTCATGGGTTCCTTCACATTTTTCTCAGATAGATCTTCATCAAAAGACACCATGACTGCAGAATTTTTACTACAACTCGATTCAGTTCCAAGTAGGGTTAGGTCATACTGCAGCCTGCAGGTCATCATCCTTGGTTTTCATGTTACTTTTTACAAAGAAAGTATTGATTTTCGACTGGGATGAATCCGATGATTCCATCACTGGATGACATTTTACTTTTTTACCATTGTGAACCAATCGAGAATGCACCTCTTTATAGTCACTGTCGATTTCCTTATTGCATTCCT
Source organism: Paramuricea clavata (assembly GCA_902702795.2). Taxonomy (NCBI): domain Eukaryota; kingdom Metazoa; phylum Cnidaria; class Anthozoa; order Malacalcyonacea; family Plexauridae; genus Paramuricea; species Paramuricea clavata. The sequence continues at coordinate 20,421 of CACRXK020007051.1, forward strand.
TGCACCGAACGCGATGTCGGTACTGTCTTTTACGAGATGCCATTGTAATCTTCTAGGCGATTGTTTCTATAGGGATTGTGGAGTTAATTGTCGTAAAATCAACAATTTTTTAATGATTGTAAAAAAACGGCGCATTTTTATGTCTATCTAAAAGTCTAAAATTAGTCACATTAGGCCATTGTACAGTATTTGTATGGTTACGTCAATGTCAATTATAATGTATAGTATCTATTTTCAGTGACTGGTGTGTCATAGCCGTGGTGCCGCCCAGGGCCAGAGACTGTATTTAGCAACCAGTGCTATCAAGGGAGATAAACATTGCTGATCCGATTGTTACTACGCACACTCATACCACACCTTCGCAATATGTGCAGCTATATACTATATACTTATATAGTTTAATAGTTGTATAGCCTACATTATGCTAGGTAAATTGCTGAATATAGGCATGAATACAGTAGTGACATTTTATTGGTAGCCATAGCAATTGTTCCTTTGTTCTAACTTCTAGCCGTTTCTGTGGGGATTTACGTTGGTGGTATGTGCGTAAAAATCAAAACCAAATCCGATTAAGTTAGAGCACTTGACCTTTAATAAATATTAACCTGATGCATCATGCTTGAATCCAGCTATGCGATCTATGGTAGTAATAAATATACACAAACGTAGTGAAACGTTGCCATTACAGATTTACAGTGCATGATTGAACCTGTAAAAGTTGAACTTTTTGAAATCATACTTCTGTTCCGCTTTATGGATCAATATATTTGTCTAACATCCAGGCCGTTGTTGCCTGAATTACAAGATTCTCAAAAAATTGGGGGGGGGCTCCTCCCGTACGCCTATGATCGCGAGTGAATAATCTTTTTTTTTGTTAAAAAAAAGTGAGAAAACAACATTTCAAAAAGTTTTTACTATTTTACTTGTGATAAACTGGCAAAAAAATGTGATGAAGAAATGGTTTTTCACCACTCGCTATCTATCAACAATGCAGAATGCAGCATTTGCATTAGGACTCAACTAACTTTTTACTAAATATATATACAATACAGTTAGTTTTGATAGTACTGGATAATGGATTCATCACTGGGGAGAACCAGATTTAATTTTTTGCACATGAATAATAGACCTTTTCAAGCTTGTATTTTCCATGTAAGAAAGAATAAATTATCTATTATGATATTTCAGGTACTTGTTTAAGCTACAAACAAATGGGACAGGTGACTTTGTGGAGCTGGAAAAAGTCTTGAAACATTTAAACCTAAATGCAGATAAGTTCACTGACATGTGCATTGCTGCTGGCTGTGACTACCTTGATAATATTCGAGGCATTGGAATTAACAAGGCCAAGAAAACTGTTTCCAAGAACGAAACATATCTAAATGTATTACAGACCTTGAAGTTTGCTCCAGTTGACTACAGCAAATGCTTTGAACAAGCTCGGATGGTTTTCCATTTTCAAACAGTCATTGATCCAAGCATATGTGAGACTGTCCCATTAACTAATAATGGTGACACCATGGACAACGAACTTCAATCCATTTGTGGACAGTATTCTCTTGTACCATAAAATATGAATTTATTCTCATGAACTTCCGTCTTTCTGGTAAAGTCTTTATCCTGAACAACAGTATTTAGCTTATTATCTAAGCCATTTGTCTTAGACTTGGCTGCTGGAAATATCAATCCCAAAAATCGGGAAAAGAAAGGTCATTTGATCATATACTAATAATGAAACAAGTAAAACATTTTTTTGGAATGAACTGAAAAAATGAGTGCAGTGTGCATATATGTAGTTGTGCATAGTAAAACGTTTTTAACTCCCATGATAATTATACAATCCAGATATTGTCTGGAGACTACAGTATGCAACTCAGGCATGTTAATGCCTGGGTCTTCCCATGCTTGGATGATATCTTGCACACGTGTTGCACGCGCGATCTGTCAGTAATGCGTTTGTTAGAATATGCGCCTCTTAGGGAGCAGTCATTATTAATGCCGGGGGGGGGGGCGGAAGATATTTGGGGGGGCCACCAAAAATTTATCAACCAGTTAGGGGGGGCTACCAAAAATATCAAAGAAAAGTAGGGGGGGGCCACCAAAAATAATTAACAATTATTCGCCAAAGGCGAGGTGATTATCGGTGAATAAAAACCGAGACGAAGTCGATGTTTTTATTCACGATAATCACCGAGCCTGAGGTGAATAATTGTTTTGTTTCAGGATAATTTCATAGGTGATTATTGAAAAAAAATTTTAAAATGCACATTTCTTCGTCTTTCAATTGACAAAACGGCTTCGGCCGCCATTTTGAAAATCGCTTAGGTGATTATCGCATAATAATCACCTCAACGGTAACCAATCAGTGTTGAGAATTTTCAATAATCACCTATGTATTAATTATACTAATGTACAATAATCACAAAACATCAGCATTATAGTTCACTGTAATATAAATGTCAATGCAATATAAGTATAGGTAATCACACAGGAAGGAGTGCAATTAATTATATTAACACTACGAGTAATATTTGAAAAATGCGCCAAAATTGCACAAGCTGTTAATTAATTGCCAGTGTTAATTGCACGACTTGCCCGAGTGATTATTTATTTTATGCATAGCATGATGAAATTCAATAAAATTCAACTTCATTTTGTCAAGAGTTTTTAATTCTTTTGTAAGCAATTTGGCATAAAAAACTTGGGAAATGATCATAAACTCATAAAGGCACATAATTTAAACTACATGGACAAATGATTCAAACTCAAATAACATATGAAATTATTAAGAAAATCTTTATAAATTGTATTTATACAGACTTACATAGTCACGTTTCGCTGCATCTCGTCGAGATTATTTCTTAAAACTGTTTCCTGGTATTCTCCACAGGCTCTTTTTGTCATACTATGTTTTTAAACTCATTTTTGTGCCAAAATTTAGTTCAATTGAATTCGTCCATGTGGGTTTTATACAAGATAAAGATAAATTTCCCCTCCATTTGGACTTGTTGTTTTGATTTCCCGCTCCCCCCAGCCATTGAAAATCAAGCACCACAGCTAGCCCAAGACGTCGCTTGCGAGATTGGGCCGCCTGTGATCTTAGTATATGTTAGGAATGCAAGTTCAATCACGGGGGGGGGCTATGAAAATTTATTATATTTAACGGGGGGGCCATGAAAAAATATTTTGAAGGAATGAGGGGCCATGAAAAATTTACCATGAGTTTAGAAATATCTTCCGCCCCCCCTGGCATTAATAATGACTGCTCCCTTACG
>CACRXK020007052.1:0-23692 GCA_902702795.2 Paramuricea clavata
CGCCTTATCGATTAGGCCATTTGTCATCAATTCCAAAGTCAATTATAAATTACCAAATTTTCCGTTATGTTCTTCAAGAATTTGTCGGAAACATTTTGGCACTGATATAAATATAAATTAAGATGATAATGTGAATCGACCCCGCCAGGACTCGAACCTGGAATCTTCTGATCCGTAGTCAGACACTTTATCCATTTGGCCACGAGGCCATTGCGTAATAGTTTATATGCTTCCTCACTGCCGACAGAATTTCAGTTCGCCACAACCTTTGGAAAATTGTCGATGTCACGGATTTTCCGACCGCTTCAGCAGTCTCCATCAGGAATTAATATCTAAAAATCACCAGTCCAATTTCGACGCGAGCTTTCAACTTAGTGGTGCTGCGCATCCATCAAGTGCAGCGAATCTCGCGAGGAGGTTTTTTTCGATTTTGCAAATAATGCGCAATCTTCAAAGAACCCAGCTCAATTAGCATTTCAATTTTGTTATATTACCAATAGTTCACGATACTATCGCCAAATTCCACAGGCTAAAAAAATCTACTCGTCTGTTCGATTTGGCCTGTATGAGGATCGAACTCACGACCTTAGCGTTATTAGCACCACGCTCTGCCGACTGAGCTAACAGGCCAGCTCGCAAACGTTCCATTAGCAAGAGACAAATAAAAGAATGCAAGAATACGTACATTTACTGTCTGTCATCTGAGTACTTTTCTTGCCTGATATATTGAGTATATTAAGCACGTCGTGCTTGGTGTGCTTTCGACAGATTTTAGATACATCAATTTGTTGAAATTGTCTAAAATTGTCACTGCGAAATTGCAATAACATTCAGTAACAACTCATCCGTAGTTCACGATACTATCGCCAAATTCCACAGGCTAAAAAATCTACTCGTCTGTTCGATTTGGCCTGTGCCAGGATCGAAATCACGACCGTAGCGTTATTAGCATCACGCTCTGATGACTGAGATAACAGGCCAGCTAGCATGCTCTTGTTAATAAACGGAATCATAGGTGGAGTTCAAAAAATCAGGTGTGGTCGTCGGAAAAAGTGGGCGTGGCTCGAATTTAACTCCCCGAAATCTTAACTCTCAGAGTTAATAGACAATTCCCATATATAGACTAATTTTAAAACTAAGCAAGGAGATGCAAATAAATCACTACAGCTAGAAAGAACATACTAAAATAAGTAAACTTGCAAAGTTTGGTTGCGAAATGTTGTAAAATTATGAGCCTTGCGAAGTTTGCAAATTTTGTACACTTTTCTATTGCGTGCGGAAATTGCTACCACAGTAATTTGGGCCGAAAATGATAGCAATTTGCACACGCAATACAAAAGTATGCAAAATTTGAAAACTTTGCAAGGCTATATTTTCCGCATTTTACAAATTTCGAAACCAAACTTTGCAATTTTACTTTTTTAGGATGATCTTTCTAGCTGTGGTGATTTATTTGCATCTCCTTGCTTAGTTTTAATACTAGTCTAAAATGGGAATTGTCTATTATCTCTGTAATAACTCTTCTTTTAGTCAAGCCCATTACAGCCTATCATATTTATTGTACACAGTCGCATTTATCGGGCTCGATCGGCGGTGTTTTAAGAATGAAAATATTGCGAATTGGATCTGTATTTTTGGACAAGTATTACTTGATGAAAAACAAAAAGCTTCTCTTATGTAATGCAACATGTACATCTACAAAAGTTACTGAACTGCCATTGCTATGGCAACAATGACCTTTCAATGTGGCGGATAAAAATTATCTTTTCGTAGTATACTCAATTATTTTGAAAATTAAAAAAACTTCTTATTATGAATAATCACATTTTTTGGCTCAACAGAAATTTTTAAAATTTCCAAGATAATTCAGTATGCTAAGAGGAAAAATTTGGGGGTCGCCGTTGTCGTTTCGAGCTAATTAAATTACTTTAAAGCTGCCATCTTGAAACGTCATTGCTGCTATAGCAATGGTACATGAATTAGTTATATTACGAACGGTCAAGTAAATGTAAATTTTAAAGCGAACGCCCCCGGACCCGCCTAATCATACAGTAGTGGTAGAAGATGGAATCACGAGAGGCTCCGCAAGTCAAATCCGGCCTAGGGTGCTGTGCAGTGTTGGTTTTGGTATTTTTGAACATCAATTGCAGCCTAGCTGCGTTTTGTGATTACACATTATTATATAAAGGATGTGTTCAGAAATTTTCAGGGCGTGCTCTTCTCTCGGCTAAACTTTGCACAAAAAATGTACGGTGATAAAAAATTCTTAAAATTAAGTATGTATATTTTTAAAATAAATGACATACCAGTGTATAATTTCTTTTTGTTAATTAATTGCAATTTGTTCCTATAGCTATAGCATAACTAACGAGGCAAATGATGAAGAGTATACTGACCAGTCAAACAAACACTTGACTTCACTTAATTTCAATATTACAGGTTTGCCTTTACGGAAAGCAATTAGTTTTAGCCCTTGATTAAGCATCAAAGCCCCTTGCTTGACAGCCTCATGCTAGTTCTGCATGGGGGTTGCTTTAAATGGTTGTACTCGTCTGCCAATGAAATCCATGATAGAGAGTAATATATGGGTGTGGCAAGTGGTTGCAGAAAGTTCTCTCTTGGCGGCGATCTTTAATATTGGAGTATCTGGTATGCAAAGTCAACGAACGACACAAACATTGGTATCTTTGACAAAGTTCAGTCATCATATTCATGCTGGAGTACCCTTTTGTTTCATTATTTTTCGCTCTATTTGGAATTGTTCATTAATTAATTTGCCGTCAGCATAATCCAGCAATAATTGTAATCGTTGGCAAACCGCATACCATCTTAACAAAGATAATAGTGTCAGATAACTTGTAGTTAACATGCAGAGTTACCCCATTTTGAGACTCAAAAACTGTTGGTATATATCAGGAGAATTCAGGGCAAACGGCGATTTAGGAATCAAACATTGTTAGTGGTGATACTGTTTCTGTATTATATATTAAATAACAAATTATTATTATAAATGGCTGTATAGAATTGCCTTTCGTTTCGTAAACAGTACACTGCCAGGAAAAATAATGATTCTTTGTCAGTCATCAACCATGTCCATGACCTATTTCTATTATTATTATTATTATTTCAATACATGCAATATCGTTAATCGTCGGAAGGATTTTAACGGTCATATTGGCTATATTACCCTATATGATCGCAATGTGCTCCGTTTTTGATATTTCAAAACGCAAACAAATATCTGCGAGGTCAATTCTAGCACTTTCGGGCTGTATTTGACGGTACACTATTTTCGATCTTCGTTTATTCATTTTGTCGTTGATTCTGGAATTACAAAAGGACGGCCATGATGAAAGTCTACAGAAAAAGAGGCAATCGTTAGTGTTGGCGCAGGTCTGTTCCTAAAATATTCGCTATAGGGTGTCCCAAAAAACCACAAAACTATTCAAATAACGTATTGTTAGAATTTGAATGCCCTAGCCTGACAAAGCTGAACGCAAAGATGTGTAAAATATCCACAGCCACAGGTGCATAGATATATTAAATATTGACTTATTAAGAAATTAAAATATGATATTTGTGGTGTTACTCTGAGTGTATATCCACACCGGGCGAGCTTGAAAAATATGCCCGGCCACGGTGGGATTCGAACCTACGACCTTTGGAATACTAGCCCAATGCTCTTCCAACTGAGCTACGCGGTCAGGACGGTTCGAGTAAGTGATATTTCGGAACAGAATCTAGTTCCTTCGATACCAATGTATTCTATTAATATGAATTTTTTCTGTGTTGGTGTAGTGTACTCAGGTGAATATGATATTTGTGGTGTTACTCTGAGTGCATGTCCACACCGGGCGAGCTTGAAAAATATGCCCGGCCACGGTGGGATTCGAACCTACGACCTTTGGTATCGAAGGAACTAGATTCTGTTCCGAAATATCACTAGCTCGAACCGTCCTGACCGCGTAGCTTACGTGCGTGTACGCATGTATGAAAAACGCGTAACTGGAATTCAGCCTTAATTAAGGCTATTTTCCATTGCAGTCGCTACTCGCTTTGCTCGCGCGGGTGGAGCGGCCAATTTTCATCACGTGAAATATCAGTCGTTCGGGCACGCCAAGAACGTTTAATGTAGTTCTAGTTTCATGACGTGTCCGCGAGCAGTCAGGCGGACAAAAAATGCACAGGATAGACAACTACAGAGAAAGTTGAGTAATGTTCGCCCGCCCGCGCGGGCAAATGAAACGAGATCTGAGCCAGTGGCTATATAATGTTAGAGCCGCAAAATAGCCTAATATTGTTGACCAATCATGAGTGTAGATTTTCGACTTTATCCCAAAGTTGCCATCAGACAGATAGAAATGATAAATCATAATAAATTATACTTTGAAATAAAGTCGAAAATATATAAATCTCGTCTAACTTGTTTCAATTCAAATTTCGAATATTCTTCGGAATTCATTTCTTTATATAGCTAATATAAGAAATTGTCATCTAGTCGTGGTTTTTGAGAACATTGGTCAGGGGCGACACTACCTGTGTGTGTGTGTGGGGGGGGGTGATACACCCTCCCCCTGGTCTCATCTAGTCGGGTATATCCATACAATTTCGTCGGGCAAATTTTGAAAATATTTGAGCGTCTCGGGATTGAAAAGTAACAGTTGTAGGAAGAATTTTGATAAAATTTTACAAATTACGTCTGGCCGAATTTTTTTTACCCCCACCCCCTGAAAAAAGGAATATTAATTAGCGACTGAAATGTTCGTCCAACTGGAACGACTTTGACCACGCCCTTTTGGTTGGGCAAAACAAGCTTACACCCCCCCAGCCGTAGTACCGACGTTTCGCTCCTGACATTGGTTTAACCTAACCTAATCTAAACCGAATTCTGTTGGCGATTTCTATCGAGTATAAGAAATTTAGTCAGCCCGCGGTAGTCAGCCGCGGGTACAGTCTGTCTCGTACAGACAGCTCTAAAAACGTAATATCTTTTTTAAAGCAAACTACATGTAGGTCACAACTACTGCATACGTAGGTCTGCCAATATATTCTCCATGTCTTGGTATAACATAATTAATGCACCTGTATATAGATCTAGATATCTGACTTATTAAACTTCATTTCACATGTATAGAGACACTCTTCGCTTCTACTATACTGGAAGGTAACAGCGAGTGGATTGATCAACTTCAGAAATGCTTGCCTTCAGAAGAAAAAAATGAAACTTTACTTCAGAGCTTCGGATAATGGATGGGCATCCAGCACTTACAGGGTAGGGTGGGGCAACGATTTATTGCTATTCGTAGATTTATGTACGCGTAGCGTACCTATTTTTTAAATCGTAACGATGAGAAATGGCCACATACTGGTCAAATAAAAATTGCCGGTCGAAATCACATTCTTCCATCGTTGGGAATAGAAAATACATTAATTATGATTGGTTAATCATCCAAAAGGAACGCGAGTCTGCTGCAACCCATTTGTTTCGTAAAAATTTTGATTACGAATGTTATCTGTTCAATGGTTAATTGAACCATGTGTAATGACTCTCACTAATTAAGAAATCTCTCAGAAATTGTCTATCTTTCGTTAAGTTTTCCATGCAATTCCCAACGGTGGAAGAATTAATGTGATTTCGACCGGCAATTTTTATTTGACGAGTATGTGGCCATTTCTCATCGTTACGATTTAAAAAGAGTATCATTGAAAAGCTAAATACTGTTCTTTCGTCCTATGTAAAAATTGAATTGTTTAGCCACGTTTATGATGCACGACAGCCTGTTGAATTTCCATTGCGTTTTTTAGACACCCTGTCGAAGTCCCATGCAAGGCACCTCCCTTCTCTAATAAGTAGTAACGTACTATTAAAAACGCGCGTAGAAGTGATGTATCATATTTAAAATGCGAGTGCGCAGCACGAGCATTTTAGATTTTGATAAAACACGACTACAAGTGTTTTGAATAGCTTCAAACTCGAGTACATCAGATGCCGCCTCACTGCATTAGTATTCCTTATCATAAAATAGTTTTGCTATATCGGAAGTTTTAAAAGTCCTTTCTAAAGAAGAACACTAATTGAAGAATTGCTAGAACCAAAACTGGAACTTTCCATTGTTTATCATGTTGCACTCTCCACGCTTTGTCATCCCCACGTCTTGTCACCCTGCCACCCTTTAATAACCCCCTTGTTATTTCAGTTCTACACCACTACTCATATGCGGAGGATGTCTATATTATAAATGCATTTATCACAAGTGCTATGATTCGTATATAAATGGAAATGTGAAGCAAAATTCCGCTTAGTGGAAAACCGGCTTAATTGTAGGAGATTCCATAGTTAATAGAATAGATGGTTTGGAAACTCATTAGAATAACAATATAACTCATTAATTATCTATGTTAGTCAACGTTTATTCATAAATCTGGTCGTTCACCGTCACGTGACGTTGACTAACAGATAATGAGTTATATTGTTATTCTAATGAGTTTCCAAACCATATATTCTATTCAGGGCCGTCCCCAGGAAATTTTTCAGGGGGGTGTAAGGTCATTTTAACCGACTGACGAACGAGCTTGTACCGACCACCTGCTAGCCATGGAAGTTTGGGGAATTTCCGATGGAGGTCAACTACGGAGCCATTTTTAGATTAGGGGAGCTATATCGAACGTCGAAGGCGTGAGTTTGAGAGCCTGAGACCTCCCAGAGCCCCGGAAATGCAATCAAATTTACTAGTCGCTAGTTACTAGTTGCTGACCTGTATGCACATGCATATTGACTTTTGTTTATTTGCCCTCGCAACTAAGTTAAATAAGCTTTAAAACTGCACATAAACTGAAATGTAAGAAGGAAATATTTGCAATATAGTTTCTTGTGCAGTATAATGTGGTGTATTTTCTGATGTATAGTACAAAAATAAAATTACTCATAATTAGTGAGATATAAGTACAAGTGGTACAATCAAGAACCGTCTAGTAACTCTAAGGACTAAAACAATGATATAATATGGTCGGACATTCAGTATGTTCTAGGCCCGTTTACAAGACATACCCTGTTTTTGGCACGGCACTTGATGACAGTTACTTTTGGTTCTATACACGGCTTGGTTTCCATGCGCTCCCCGGATGGTTGGCGATGCTTGTTAACTGCATATTTTCAAACCTAATTTTAGTGTGCAGTGATGACCAATTTGTGCGGTGATAAAAGTAAAATGTGCAGTGATAAAATATGCAGTGATGAAATGTGCAGTGATAAAATGTGCAGTGATAAAATTTGCTGTGATATAAGTTGTTAATCAGTGAGTGAGTGATACTTACCATTTTGTCAGGGCCGTAGCTAGACACGATAATTGGCCCCCAATTATCGTTCTAGCTACGGCCCTGCATTTTATTGTATATTGTATAACCTTCAGAATTCTATAGAGTCTATAGAATGTCCCCACACATTGCAGGAAATGCCCTTTTCGAGAGCCTAGATTACAAGATTTTCTGTGCGTGCATGCCCTCTATATAGAGCTTTCTCACGCCTAAGCCGCCTTTTATTTGCCAAGATGAAAATATTTGATATTTTGCATATGATTATGAAACTATGCTGTCATAGATAGTCGTCACTGCATGTGCTGTCAAAGCCGCCCAGAGGGGTGGAGGGGGCAATTTACCCTGGGGCCCCAGTGAGACCTCATGATCAGATTTCAAAATTTTCCCGGGGAGAATGCCCCCGGACCCCCATAATCATAGTGCTAGAAGATAGAATCACGAGGGGCCCCAGATCAAATTTTGCCCACCGACCCCAAATTTCCCTGAGTGACCTTGGATGCTGTACAGTGTTTGTTTTGGCATTGCTGAACATCGATTAATTGTAGCCTGCGTTTTGTGGTTACACAGTATTATAAGGATGTGTTCAGAAATTTTCAGACCGTGCTTCTGCTCGGCTAACTTTGCACAAAACTCTGCAGTGATAAAAAATTCATAAAAATAGCTATGCATATTTTAAGATAAATGAAAATACCAGTGTTATATAATTTCATTTTGTTAGTTGCAATTTGTTCCTATAGCTATAGCTATAGCATAACTAACGAGGCAAATGATGAAGCACTGACTAGTCAAACAAACACTTGACTTCACTTAATTTTATTATTACTGGTTTGCCTTTACGGAAAGCAATTAGTTTTAGCCTTAAGCATCAAAGCCCCGGCTTGACAGAATTAATATTGGAGTGTCTGGTAAAGCAAGGTCAACGAACGACACAAACATTGGTGTCTTTGACAAAGTTCAGTCATTATATTCATGCTGGATTACCCATTTGTTTCATTAGCGCCGTTATGTTACGCTCTATTTGGAATTGTTTATTAATTTGCCGTCAACATAATCCAGCAATTGTAACTGATCGTTGGCAAACCGTACCATCGTAACCAAGATTAGAGTCAGAGAATTTAATATGAAAGTGTCAAGATTCTTTGCTACCCTAAATGTTATTAAGTGACCTGTACCACATATTGACTTATATATATATTTATTTGCCTTCGCAACGTAGTTAAACGTACTGAGTTAATTAAATATACGCTCCACGATTATATGCATGGCGGACCAAGATGATTAGCTTCATTGATATCGGATTCAGTGCAAGAGGGATCAGGTTACCGCCACGGTTTGGGTTGGTAACAGCTTTCTCTACATTTTACAACTGTGATGAATATGTTTTTGCCAAGTTTGCAAGTAAAATAATTTAATGCATTTTAAACTTTGTAAGTTACCAATTTGAGAGTTTCCGTACGCACACTTCGATATCCAACTAAATAATTAAAATGAAAGTATCTACATGTATTTATTAGTCCAGTGTAGTAAGATCGATTTGTTTGTTTGTTTAATTTGTTTTGCTGGGAAAACTTAATATAGTTAGCATGCAGACTTACAGTAAAGCCCCACATAAAAGAACCAGTAGGTTAAGCCCACCAGCGGACCAGTCGGAAATTTGGGCAATTAAGCACCTAAAATACAAGTTTTTAAAAGTTTTTTAAGTTTAGATATATGTAACGGGAACCATATTAGTGTCATAGCATTAGTTTTATGCAACAAAAGTCCCTGTTAATGTGTAGAATAGAAAAAAAGTGTAGTGTGAAATAAGATTATATAAGAACCACTTCAGCCTGAAGTCAAAATTCACTGGTTCTTTTACGTGGGGCTTTACCGCATTCTGAGACTCAAAAAACTTTTACTCTCTCCCAGCCTAGACCTAGGCCTTTACTCGGCTGGTAATTATCATAAAGGCCTAGTAGAGTCACAAGTTCTCAAATTAGCCCCATAACTTTGTGATCCGAAATTGATCAGAAACCAACAACTAAAGCAATTTATACTGTCCAGTAGTTATTACATTAACTATAAAAACATTTTATGACTAAACTAAGTTCTATTTTGTAGTAATATTTTGACTCATTTTGACCTTTCGCAACATAATAATAGTGTAGCTTCAAACTTTATGATAAAAACCCCGATTTTCTAGGCGTGTATACAAATAGAAATAGTAAGTTTATACTATAAATGAGTTTATTTTACCTGTATAGGTTTAAATTCACTGTTAAGTTGCAAATAATTCTGTTTGAGAACGCAATAATTGGGCATTTCGCAACCAGGGCAGTTTCAGGACAGTTTTGGCCTTGTTGTTGGGAAACCCACTAGGCCTTTTATTTTTTCGCTTTCGTCCATCCTCCGCCCCGCCCCCAAATCACCTAGTCCCAGTCTTTTCATGTGAAAAAGCGCTGAGTATTAAAAAAATAATAAAAATAGAAGGCCTAGGTCTAGGCTGACTCTCCCCCTTCATGCATGCATGGCTACGCTACTTGAGTGTTGGTATATAGCTATGAGGAGAATTCATGACAAACGGCGATTTAGGAATCAAAGCATTGTTCTTGAGACTGTTTCTGTGCTATATATGTAACAATTATTAATATAAATCATGGTTGTATAAAATGAACTTTCGTTTCAGTTAAGCCTGGTTCACATATACCTGCGGTACTGTGCCTGCGGTTTATACTCGGTTTGTCGGTGGGCTATTGCCATCATTAGCAGTTCAACCAAATAATTCACAAAAGAATGTATGTGTCAACATCTGTAAACAATGATAACACATGCATACCGCAGGCATATGTGAACCAGGCTTAAACAGTCCTGGGAAAATAATCATTCTTTGTCGGTCATCAACCGTGACCTATTTCAATACATGCAAATATCGTTAATCGTCGGTCCTATATGATAGCGATGCGCTCAGTTTTGATATTTCAAAACACAAACAAATATCTGCATGCGTTCATTCTAGCATTATTCGGGCTGTTTTTGACTGTCTACACTATATTATATATACCCAAGGAAATGCAGATACGTTTTTACTATTTTCGATCTTTAGCTTCGTTTATTCATTTTGTCGTTAATTCTGGAAAAGTATTATACAAAACGACCGTGATAAAAGTCTACAGAAAGAGGCAAATCCTTAGTGTTCGTTCAGGCTGTTCCTAAAATATTCGCTGATAGTATGGCCCATTTTGCAATACAGGGTTTCAAAAAAAAAACTATTGAAAAAACGTATTGTTAAAATTTGAATGCCTTAGCACTAAGCTGAACGCAAAGATGCGTAAAATATTGACAGGGTGCATATATTAAATATTGACTTATTAGGAAATTAAATATCTTTGTGAAGCGCACGATTTTCTGTTCTTGGGAATTTAAAGCAGCTTCTTCATTATTATATTCTAAAAGAGAATAACTTGATAGAAAATGATATAAAATTACAAATTAGTCAAATGTATAGGTTATTTTGAGGCAACGAGGGGATATGTGATTTATTCACCGAGGCGCGCAGCGCCGAGGTGAATAAACACATATCCCCGAGGTGCCTCAAAATAACGTACTTATTTTTCACATTGCGAGGTCGCGTTAATGAGTCAGATAGAAATAATTCTTACTGCCATATTGCCTTCGTGATGCTGTTTCTTCTCATTTTTTGTGCTGCAAAGACATTGCAGGGGAATATTAGAGGGGATTATTAAACGGAAATTGATTAGAGGGGAATATTGAATATATTCCCCGATAAGAACAAAGGAAACCGAGCAGTGTGAAAAATAATATCAGTTCGGGAGAAAATAGTTCAACTCACCACAGTTCCATTGTGATAACGCTGCGTATTACATAAATCTCAGACTCGTACAAACATTCTTTTAAACAGTTTCTTTATCCATAAAATTTAATTACTTATGGGTTCAGCAGAGTGCTGAGGCATTCAATTTCTAACAATACGTCATTTCAATAGTTAATTTTTGTTTTTTAGGACACCTGTATAAAATATACTGTATATTAAAATTAATAAACATGCAATATCCAGTTGGAGAAACTGAGCATCGGTTCGCTACGCATGGTTGTGCTCATGACGTCTAACCTCGCCTTTCAGAGCGTTTTCGCTCCAGTTTCAAAATCGATTTCGAAATACGTAGAATACTGAGAAAAATCACATAGGCGTTTTTTGGGTTCGCCATGCCATCTTGCCAAGTGGGTCAAACAAGTGTTGTAATCTAAGGAGTCACCTACAGGTCGAGTCAAGTCAAGTCGAGTCATTTCACTTTCTGATCGAGCCGAGTTGATAACGAGTCAATGACTCGACTCGTTACACTATTGGTCTATGCAGGGACAAGTATTCTCATTGGGACGAAGATGGCGTCGCAAACCTCGAAAAGGCGTATTCATGCAACAATCCGAAAGGGACGTTGTCATTAACCCGCACATTCTTTAATTAACAATTAAACTTAATTTAACTTGGTCTGCCATCAATCACTGTTGCCATATTCAAAATATAATTGCAAACAGTCAGTTCTGGCCTTAATCCGCTTTCAGTCACGGTGAATGACTTCTTGTTGTTTAAACGCCATGCGCCTAGGTACAAAAGAGTCATACACCATAACGCTGAAGTATTTCGTATTAATAAAAGCTAAAAATTTGCTCCATTATTGCCTATTGGTATAGATTTCATTTCAGAGGTCTAATCCTATTTTTGCTGTAGTGCATCACCTAAAGCCAGTAAACAATTTCAATGAAAATCACAGTTATGATTTGCCTTAAGCATAAAACCATAAACATCATTATTATGCCAAGCTCACTTAATGAAATCGGTGAAGCCTAACTTGCTTGTCGTCTATGCATTAGTAGGTAATCAGGTAGCATAACCAATCGGAAATTAAACGGCTGGTATGTTGTACGCGTAATTCTTAATGAGTCGAAGAGTGCATAAAAGACACCCAATTTCTATCCCATAGTTAAACCGAAGAAGACATTCAGGAAAGAACAACTTGGAAGGACATCTTGCTTTTGTTGAAAGTAAGTTCGACGACTATTATCTATATATTCAGTACAGAAGCACTATTTTCGTCGTGTTCTCATTTTAGAAGCTCGAGGGGTATATATAAGTCATCACTCGAACCGTCCAAATTCGTCTTATATTTTTCATATTCATGCAGTTGTAGCAACCGAGCTGTGTGATTTCACTGTGAGTTGTATTTGATTCGTAAAATAGGTACACGTTCTTCGTACATTAAATGTAGGTACATGCAGACCGTACAGTACATAGTCATACAACGCCCAAACCAGCCGAATTAGCGGTTTACTGCATGAGCATACATTTAGGGCTTCGCAACAGGATATCCCATATTGCCGAAACGGACAGGGCGTTCAAAGCATGGCTATATTCTAGCTAAACCGGCAGCATATTACTACAAATAATTCGGCATGATCTGATCTTTGTATTCATTCATATAGATTATGCACAGACTCAACTTATGCCTGTTTTCAAACTTTAAATGATCAAATTCCGCATTGAACAAGAACTATAGATTTTTGCCGTCTCAGCGTATCCCTATAGAAAATGTTCTGTTTAGCATCCCGCCTTGACCGCCGTACTTTATTCGAACGATCGTTTACGCATGTGTCCGTATTATAGTTACGAAAAAATATTCAAACCCGGCTCAATATAGCATACAGATGTTGATCGATCTTATATATTTTCTGTTTGTAGGAACACGCCCCAGTTATTTTGAGATTGAAGAAAAACGACGTTCCAATCATTTAAAAATGCTCAGGTTGTCAGCAAGTTTTGTCGCGCTTTTGTTCGTAACCGGTAAGTATCGTGATAGATTGTGCATGTTTATTGTATACAATAGATATAAAATAATATGCTTCATGTACATTTTGCACTTTCAGTCAGTGAGCCTATATATAGGCCGGTTCAGTTGTCGAATTCCTTATGATTTTGTCGGTTCATGTGTTTTTGATTGTGATGGACTATACATAATCTAAAGTTCACTTTGAACTGCAAGTTAGGGTAGCGAAGATAGCAAACTCGTCAAAAATATTTCTCTAATACTATAGGTATTTTATAATGCAACACTAGTTCAGTGCACATACATGGCGGGTATATTTACACAAAACTAGAATCCATTAGATTAAGTTTAAATCAGGACGCTGCATGCATATACAGCTACCTCGACCTCTTGAGGCGGTTTTCCACCAATAGGCGAAATTTTTCGACCGAATCGAAATTTTTTTTGTCTTACAACAAGCACTCAGATGGAACTAAACAGAAATCTTTTGAATTTGATCGAAAAATTTCGGTTCGATCGAAAAATTTCGCCTAGTGAGTAGTGGAAAACCGCCTTAAGTGCGTAAAGTACGATGGACATGCATGCAGTATATAATTGGCAGTCCGAACACTCCATATACCGAGGTGTCCCATGCAAAAACACCAAAACTATTGAAATAACATTTTTTTAGATTTGAATGCCTCAGCACTCTGCTGAATCCACAAGTGTATAAAAGCTTGACATTTTATGCATGAAGAAACTGTTTAAGAAGCTGCTTAAAATTCCCGGCCAAGAGGAGAAAATCGTGCGCTGTATAGCCTACATGCAAAGATTCGTATTTTAATTTCTTGAATTAGGAAGTCAATATTTATAATATATGCACCCTGTCAATGTTTTACGCATCTTTGCATTCAGCTTAGTGCTAGGGCATTCAAATCGATCTGACAATACGTTATTTAAATAGTTTTGGGTTTTTTAACGGTTAAGCGGTTACTACATTCCACATAAGCCGTTTTGGTAATCGGCATTCCCGTTGATCAGTTTCATCTTTCTCGGATTTTATCTGCTCGTCTATCCCAATCAATAGCAAACCTGGCAGAATGCATTGGATTTTTAAACTTTTTAATATTAAAAAAAAGCAAAATATATTGGGTTTTTAAACTTTTTAATATTGAAAAGTGTTGTGTGATGTGCTTAACTCCTTTGGGAATTAAATTCACTTGATTAAATAAATTACTAACATGTATGCATGAACAATCTCATCATCATAATAATGCTTTTCGCGCTCACAGGTCAAAGTTTGGCGGTCTTCTCTGGGCAACCTTAATGATTAGCTGTATATAAGCGCCCTTGTTTTAAATGCCCTCAACGTGCACTAAACTAGAGCGTGATGAAAGCCATGTATTACGGGAAATAAAATGAAATGTAATTAAACTCCACGTACATGCACATTTTATGAAAAAACCACGTATAGGTATTAATAATTCAGCAAAGCCTTCGATCCGCATGCCCATGGGATCTATAGTCGAATATCTAATCGAAACGTCATCACACAATTTTTCAAATGTTTACCATATTTGGAGTGAGCTAGCATATTGTATTGCATTTTTAAACGTTGTTGTTTTAAATAATGCACTTATATCTTTTATGAAATCAATGGGAATTAAAATTAATTCCGTGTATTTAAATTATTTGGCGGATAACGTCCAAAGAATTAATAGCAAATGAATTAATTATTGCCATGTATATACATTACTTTGTAGCTAAAATTCTAGCAGAGGACGTTTGTAAAAACAGTGGCACACCAGTAACTGGAACTCATCAGAAATGTGATTGCGCAACTGGATTTAAAGGATTTGACTGCAGTCAGAAAGGTTACTTTGAATCAGATTAATTTATTGATAATTAGATTACTTGAGAAAAACATTTTTAATAATTGTTATTTTATCAATACGTGCAGTTACTGTGTGCGATGGAAATCCTTGCAGAAACTCAGCAGTGTGTGTGGACAATGATGATGGTACATTCACGTGCAAATGTCAACCCAACTACGAAGGAATTCTGTGCGAAAAAAAGGGTAAAATTAGAAAAGAAGAATATGATTCTATAATTTATTTGAGGGAGCATTGTACACCCGCGGTCGACTCGAATAGACTGAAACTGCACGCATGTCTGCGAAATCCACTTAGTACATTGTTACTGGCCTGTTGACCAATGCAAGAAAAAAATCCTCAACCATAAAGTTGAATTAACCAGATTATGTTATATGGATTCTTTAACCAGGAAATCTCGGTTAATAGTCCACCTAACATTACCTGGTTATTTTAACCATATAGCCTGGTTAAGCTGATTAACCAGGAACCTGCTTAAACTAGCCACGATAGTGATCAACTTAACTAGGATTGTGATTAAATTAACCAGGATTAAGTTACCCCCAAAAGAGTGTTAATTTCAGATTTAACCAGGAAGTGTTTAACCAGGGTGTTTCTATATATAGTGTAAAATATTTTCTGATAACTACGTTGTATTTTTAAGTTCGTCCATGTGACAAGCAGCCATGTAAAAACAATGGTAATTGTTCAGATGATGGTGTAAAATGTTTCAAATGTGAATGTCCTGATGGATTCAAAGGATTTGATTGTTCTAAGAAAGGTTACTATATACGATTATTATATTATGAAGATAATGGAGCATAAGTTTTGGTTAATTGTGATACATTTATGGTAGATTAGTTGGTTTACATGCATGTTTCCACAAACAAAAACTTGTATTATCTTATTATTCGCCATGCATGTATGCATGCATGCAAAACAACAAACCCTCATTGTCCGACACCACCTGGTGAGCACGGCCGCCCATAGCTTTTTTGAGGCCAGGGGCAAAATACCCTCTTGCAGCTCGATCTCTTCCGAAAATTAAGGCTATGTCTTAATTGTAAAAAGCGTTCAAATTAAGACATTGCCTTAATTTTAAACCTAACCCCCCCCCCCCCTAACCTCTAACCCCTAATCCTAATAAATTCTTAGTCTAACCCTAATTCAATCCAAATCTGGCGACCTCTTTTTTACATTTTTTAAGCCATATCCTTAATTTTCAGAGGTTTTACAATTAAGATATAGCCTTAATTTTGAGAAGGGATCATGTTGCCGCTTGGGAGGTTTTGCCCCCCCCCCTCTGGGCGGCCCTGCTGGTGAGTCTGTAATTCTTTCCACAATGAAAGTATTTGACAATGAAAAGCCTATTCGAAAATTAATCCCTAAAAGAATCGATCATTTTGTTTTTTTTTGTCGTTTTATCAGACAATAAATGAAGAAAATTTTTTATATATAGTTCTACCATGCGAAGTATCTCCCTGCCAAAATGGAGGTGTTTGTTCCAATGAAGAAAACGGAAGTTTTAAATGTACCTGTACAACTGGCTATGCAGGTTTGGTGTGTACTAGGAAAGGTAACTGTCTATATATGTTAATTATATTTACAAATAACAATAAATTATTATTTGAACGCTTACTAGGACGAATCAAAATCTTATTGCATGCATGATTAGTTCACTCTTAGTATATTAATTTCATGACTAAAGTCGCATTAAATTAAATAATTCAAACTCAGCATCATCCATATATCATGTATTTAGGGATGGGTCAATGTTACCTGCTGGAACGAGAGCTGTAGGTTTTCGACTTCTCAAAGTCGTCATCAGACAGAAAGAAAAATTAAATGATATAATATATAAATCTCGTCTTGTTTTAATTCAAATCTCGAATATTCTTCGGAATTTATTTCTTTCTATAATATCTTAAATTGTTGGCTATTTGTGGTTTTTGGGAACATAAACCGAATTCTAAACCGAATTCTATTAGCGATTTCTATCGAGTGTAAGTAATTTAGTCAGCCCGCGATAGTCAGCCGCGGGTAGTCTGCCTCGTACAGACAGCTCTAAAAACGTATAATATCCTTTTCAAAGCAAACTACATGTAGGTCACAACTACTGCATACGTAGATCTGCCAATATATTCTGCATGTTTTGGTATAACATAATCTAATGCACCTGTTTTTAAATAAGATGAATAATCATAATAATAATAATAGTATATACATCTATATATAGGTATATCTGACTTATTAAACTTAATTTCACATGTATAGAGACACTCTTTGCTTCTACTGTACTGGAAGGTAACAGTGAGTGGATTGATCAACTGCAGAAATGGTTGCCGTCACAGCTACAGAAGAAAAAAATGAAACTATGCTACAGAGCTTCGGATAACGGATGGGCATCCAGCACTTTCCACAACTTCTGCGATAACAAAGGACCCACCGTTGTTTTGGTGCAAGCTGGAAAGTATGTTTTCGGTGGATATGCTGCTGAAGCATGGGGAGGTAAACAAAACATTGCTATTTTAATGTACGACCCTTCTCTAGTTTCTAAAATGTCAGACTGTTTGTGTATTTCGAAGTCCCCTATAGAGTTATTGATCGACGAATACCTGTTTAAAATAAGGCTGAAATTTGTTAAGCCACGTATAAGGCGTAGCCTGTGTTCCAGGGTATAGGCGTATAGCTAATGGACTGGAACACAGGCTACGTATAACTAGCATTTGACAACATTCTTTATATTCTTGTATACGTACTATCATCAATTGTTTTATTGATATTAGCCTTATGAGGTTATTAAACATGTGACGTATATAATCTTTCCAATTCCATTAAATGCAAAGCTGAATTATTAATAAAACGTTTGTCAGTTTTGGAATATAAAATATTGATATATAAAGATAATGGCAAGTGTGGTTGTTACACCCTATATGGACTAATTAATATATAGACATCGATTTAATATTGATCATCGATTGTCTGTGAATAGTTGTATCCTTGTTTGAGATCCGTTGTCAATTGTTAATATCACCAAGTAGTTCAAACCACTCCTAGTTGTTGAGGGCATTATGAAAAAAGTTTTACCTATTTTGGTGGTTGAAGTTGTTTTGAAAACTTCTATATCTGTGTAGAAAATGGCTGTATCTGTGAATATAGCAGACAATAGTTAATTCAGTGTTAAATTTTTATCCTGCAATATTTTTTTTAGGTTCTGCTCGTTACATAAAATCCGATACATCCTTCCTTTTCTCCTTCTCCAACAGAGACAGCCTTGAACCTTTTAAATCCCCAGTCTACCAAAATAGCGCGAATGCAATGTATACCAATAACGGTTATGGTCCTACATTCGGTGCTCATGATATTTACATTGCTAACAACGCTAATGGTGGAATAGCATCCTACACCAACTTCGGTTACAGCTACAAACCACCCTCTGGTTATAAGTATGGTGGACAGGAAGCCAAACAGTTGTTGGCAGGATCCTACAATTTCACCCCTAGTGATGTTGAAGTTTATTATTTTGACAATGGTAAATAGTTTTCTTGGACAGATTGCTGGGGTCTGTTAAAATAGCGTGTGTTTGATATCAGTTAAGGTCTGTAGATTGCAAATTTGGTTATGTAAGGTGACTAAAGTGTGTGCTTTAAATTTGTGAAAACTGAACAACTGAAATAAAGAATGGTTTGTTTTTGTATTGGTATAGTTTGAATGGTAACTTACGGTCATACACTCCGCATATAGTCGACACGGAGTTTTGTATGCAGTGTTATACAAATTAGCAGCAAGTTCCCTTCGTCGCGGGTATTAGGGACCTTAAGCATGTACGACAGCAACGCGACGACGACAGGCAAAACAAACTTCTTCAAATAAATTATTGCGAGGAAGAGTTGTTGCGTATTATCCACTGCATGCATATATGAATTGAGTTCAGTTTGAAGAGATTAAAACAAAGGCTTTATGGTTAAAAACGCTTCTGCTGAGCGAATTTGTAGTTCCACTTGTCTCGTCTTGACATGTTTGCGTTGTACACGAGACGTGAAAATCTCTGGTTGGCCGTTGTAAAAAGCCCTATAAGGGACCATTCATTATTTATGACTGGTGGTGGGCTAGCAAAATTCAATTCATAACTAAACAAAATGTCCTGACCCACCCCCTGCATCACAAAAAAATTCAATGACCCCTTCACATGAATTCTAAAAAATAATAACCCCCCCCCCCCCACCACCACCACCACCACCACCACCGACAATATAATAAATGTACAGTACTGTATAGAAATGCGCTCTTTAAATTTGTTCGATAAAAGGCATCCGCTCTTTCATTTACTTGTGCTTTCAACAATTAGTATGCATGCCTATTTAACCATTAAGCTGCAGAGTTTCCTGTTGGCTTCCTGTTGACGAGTAAAATTGTCTGGCGTTAAACAAGTAAAAAAATATGTACTGGGGCGCAATGAGTTAACTAGAGACATTGTCAGATTTTTTGATTTAGCGCCGAAGAGGCTAAAGCTGGGGGTCATATACCATTTTTCGTTACTAAGAGTGTAGTTGCTTGAAGTTGCTTGAGCCGAAAAAAGTTGCTCCAAACGCAAAAAGTTGCTCAAAAGTTGCCGAGCACAATTGGGACATGCCTAGCAGAGCTTCGAGGGCCAAAGGCCCGAGGAAATTTTTTAAATTTAGAGTCTCTGAAATGCCATTTCCTGGACTTTGGGGAAGATTTGACAGAATTCTGATGGTCAGAAAACAGCATTTTAGTATGTCGAAATTTACAATTTAGTAGCACTAAATGGGCGAAGGCATATTTAATTAACTATATCAATATTGGATAAGTTGCAGGAAAGTGTTACGAAAGTATATCTAAATAGTATAAAAATAGTTCAATTTGCACCCCAGGAAATTATAGATACTAGTTACGTCAAATGGAGAGATAATAAGCATTTTTGCTGTAAAACTCAGATAAAGTATATATCATTTCGGACTTGTGTAAAAGTGTCAATTATCTGTCCATTAGGCAAGATAAATAATTTGTCAAAGTTGGACGATAACCTTGCATGGTGGGCTGTTGTGTTTGCATAATTCAAAGTCCAAGGCTGGTTCTTCTCTGACATGAAAATGTGCATGCTTAGGGCCTTTCTGTCAATCATTCTTCGGTATATTTCGCGCGGTTGAGTAATGATAACATTACGTCATCAAAATTTTGGTTCGATAAAATTGTAAGTGAATTTAGTTTAGTAGGTAAAGTAAGGTTCACATAGGTATAGTTTGAAGTTTTTACTATGATATTTTGATGAGTTGTGAACATATTTTATTTTAAGTTGTGAACATATTTTAATATTGATCGATTGAACAGCGAACCAACTCGACCAGTGCGACAACGCCTTAAATAAACAGAATGTGAGAGCTGGAACGAGCTAGCAACGCCAACCCACACTTTTAAACTTCAACGTTGATTGGCTGGATACAAATCACACCACTTGCTACATCACGTGTACAAAGATCCCTCAACCGTTAGTATAAAAGTGCGTGCACAACCAAAATTCGTCAATGGACAGTGGACTATAGAGTAAAGTGAACTCTTGAAAAACTACTACGAGAAGACGAACATAACATTAAGAACTGATAGTTATTAGAGATTGGTTGTAACGATTCACTACCTATAAATAAAGCCTCGTAACAAAAGTATGAGAAATATAATCTCCATTCTTTGCAGTTTGTCATGGGTAATGTAGCCGCTTAAAATTAATCAATTGTCAGTATTTTAAAAGTATATTATTTAAATGATTCTGCATGATTTTGGAAAAAGAATGATTAGCATGAATGAGAATGAAAAAGAATGATCTGCATGATTTTGGAAAAAGAATGATTAGCGCAACGTTGCTACAGCCCTGGGTTAGGAATAGGGTTAGGGTACAGGGCACTACGTCAATGAACTACAAAGACCGCTAAACAGCTAGTGACTCGAACATTTAACTCAGGCTTGGATTTGACTCGGACTTGACACAGCAAACCAACAAACTCCTTACTAAATTAAACCATGTATAAAATACCTAGTATAAACTATGATATGCCAAACTTTCCCTGGACATAATGTTGCTACATCACTTACTCGTTAATTATCTTTTTTATTAAAATGTACATAATTGGAATATGACAAAAATTTATGGCAAGTTCATGGCAAAAGTTATAAAGGTAGATGTTCGATTATTTCTCGTATTAGCTGCGCGCATTGCATTTTGGGTATTTGTGCATTGCATTTTGGGTCTATCTGTTGATTAAAATTCAGAATTTTGCTAGCTATATACATGAATTAAATTTGCTGCTTTGCTCGCTCCCTGTGGTAACAATAATCGTTACATGTCAAATTTTTCTCCACTATAATAAATAACTGGAACCCCCCTTCTGAACTAATATTTTTAAGTGCCCCCCCTTTTTCAGTCAAAAATACCTCGTGACCCACCCCTTTTTTTTGCCAGCCCACCCCCGGTCATAAATAATGAATGGTCCCTAACACAATGTCTCTGACTCCCGTGGGCTTTTAATTATTCATTTCTTTTGTACGAGATCAGGAATATCATTGTGTGAATAGCCGCCGTCGTCGCGTTGCCGTCCTGTTTGCTTAAGGTCCCGATTAGTAAAACCAGGAACACCGGAACAGCATCATTCCGGAACATCGGAACACTAAAAATTCTTAATTTGTTAAAAATTCGAAAAACAAAATTACCGGGGGGGGGTGTGAAATTATTGCTGGAAAAATTATTGCGTAAAACATGCTTTTTAATAATATTCTGACTTGCCGATTCCTACTATAAATTACGAACTGATATCAGTCTCAAATTAACAAATATTTGCCCGAAAAGAAGAAGTCAAACCTTGTTATTTGTTGACAGTAAATGGTTATCTGACTTTGTTTGTTATTGAAAACATGACCTTTTAGCTTTGGCCGGCTTTCGGGTCAATATTAATAGTGTAACAACAGTTGATTGGCTTCCTTGATTTTACAAACTTTACTTATGAAGTTGAAAAGGATAATTTTTATCACTCGTTAAAAGTTTGCGTTTACTTTAGGATCACTTACAATTCTTTAATATACGTAATAGCAAGTTGACCATCGATGGAAGGAAACTTTTAGCGTGATAATATATAACCTTTCGGTCAATCAAAATGACAAAAATACAAACAAAATAATGTAGGCCTTGCAAGTCATAGCTATAAATAATATTTCAACGTACGTAAAAATCATTCGCGACAAACCAGGGCATTTTTTAACTATATAACTGGGGGGGCCAAAGCCCCCCCAGCCCCCATGGTGGCCCCCCCACTCAACCATTTTGGCCCCCCAGTCAAAGTCCCTTTTCTCTAAAATATAAGCAAAACATTGAATTTAGAAGGGAGGTTTGATATTCTAGTAACTGAAATTTGCTTTGTGAATCTTATGTCCTGTCTTTTATGTTTAATAAATACCTTATTAGATTTTAAACATTTCCCAGGCAGTGGATTGCATTTCCCAGACCCTATAGAGTTTGAGTTGTTGGACAAGTTAGTGACCGCAGGGGGCAACAGGCCCTCAACCATGTGTTTTATAAGGGGGGGATAATTTTGGCCCCCACCAAAAAAAACAATTTGATTTCGATACTAGAAGTATTTGAAATCATATATACATATAATCAAATATCTGTAATCGATATTTTGATAACATTTCTCGTAATAATCCATCCTGACTCGCGGATATCGATCATAGACTCACAAATCATAATGAACGAATTAATGAAAGGGCCAAACAAAAGACGTATAGAAGACTTTGAAAATGCCATTTCCGATGATTTAGAGACGCAAAATTTTCAAAATTTTTCCACTCTGTGCCAACCATGGTGGCGCTTCGTGGGAGTCGGGAACTCTAAGTTTATCAAGCTGGCTCCCTAAGTGACGGCCAAGTTGTGGTATCTACATAAACATACTATGCAAGTACTTAACTGCAGGTTCAGTCTATCTACAGCATAATGTAATGCTGTATATCCAAAAATCTGTTTCAGAAAATGCAGGGAATTGCAGTCATAGGGGTAGAAAAATACAAAAATTTTCTGGGGGAGAAAACCCCAGACCCTCTCCAGGGCCGTAGCAACCGCGCCCGGTGTGGGGGGGGGGCTGGGGGGCTGCAGCCCCCCAATAATTTGCTGATAATCATTCATTTTTTAAAATCATGCAGACCTTTATTATTTAATCCATGACAAACTGCAAAGAATGAAGATATTACCCATACTTTCCTGCAACTTATCCAATATATTGTTAATTAAATACACCTTCGTCCATTTAGTACTACTGAATTCTAAATTTCCACATACTAAAAACGCTGTATTCTGACAATCAGAAATCTGTCAAATCTTCCCCAAAGTCCAGGAAATGGCATTTCAGAGACTCTAAATTTAAAAATTTCCTCGGGCCTTCGGCCCTCGCTTTCAGCCCCCCCCCCCAAACGAAAAGAGCTTCCTAAGGCCCTGCTCTCACCCCCCCTACTATTAAATGCGATACCACACCAAACTTTTTGTTACCAACAAACCATCTATCATTGCTCCACACTCGGTATAGTATGGTCCCTTTTTGTAGATGGCCCCCCCACTGACGAATTCTTAAAAAATGCCCTGCAGTTGGAAGAGCATTGGGCTAGTATTCCAAAGGTCGTAGGTTCGAATCCCACCGTGGCCGGGCATAT